>CM053994.1:18303283-18315783 GCA_028641955.1 Protonibea diacanthus | reverse complement strand
TGCGCTCACTTGCCGCCCCCCCCCCTCACTCCTTCAACCACCTCTCACCACCAGCGGCCTTCAGCCTTTACGCGCGGCGCGTCGTAAATATACGCGCGCATGTTTCAAATAAAAGGGTAAAGGTTTATGCGTCTTTACGCACGGCAATAAATCACAAAATAAAAACTGTTTCTACGTCTCACTTCACTTCTGAAACGTTTTACTTAATATAAAAATCATTTAACAACTAACGAACCCCCCTCCAGTCAAAAAACAGCCTCTCTCCAGACATTTCTTACATTTTATTGAACATTTCTCATAGGTAGTATACGTAATTACTTGACAAAAACACTAACATAAACAAACAATGTAAAAATTCATAAAATATACACTTTCCTGAACGTTTTTAGGTAGTTTGGAGAATAACATCAGTAGGTTAACACCCCCTCCCACGAGCCCTCCCTCTATATTGTAAAAGTAAAACAGTTGGAAAGGTTAAATTACCCCCACCCCCACCCGCAATTACATTATTTGCACTGTACAGGGTGATTTTTTTTCTTACCCCCTCGCTTATTTCTATACAGTTTAAATATGAACACCATATGACATACATACACTTCTCAAATTTGTCCTCCCACCGCGTTGCTGTGTGTATGATCGTGTTTAATCGAAGGTAATACACACAACACGTTTAGAAAAAAATCCGAAAATAAAATTCCTAAAGCTTCAAAACAAGTGCCTGCAAGACAGGAAGTACATCTGACAGAAAATAAAGTACAACAAGAAGTTAGGTGGTTTCCTTGGAATGCAACAAGAATTGTGTCTTAACACAGTTTGTCACCGTTGGGTTACTAATTTATTGTTTTTTTTTGTTTTTTTGTTTTTTTTTAATAGGCCTACGTTCTGAATGTCAGCCTGACCCACCACCTCCTCCTTCTCTCTCCTGTTTATCTTCTTCTTTGTCTCTTTTTGATTTTATCTCTTTTTTCCACTCGTCTCTTCCCAAGACTCAAATGACTTCCAAATTTTTCAGAGCGCACAGAGAGGTAAATTCAACTTGGAAAACTTTTATTTTCGTGGGTGGGGATAAAAAAAAGTCCTCTCCTCGCTCTTACTTCTCTACCTGCTCCCGTATAACAAAAATAATAAAATCAAATGTAGGCTACTTTTTTTTCCCAGAGTTTCACACCAGACAAACGTCTGGAGAAAGTTTGAGACAGGGAGGGGAAAGGATCAACGAGCATGTCTTTTTTTTTTCTTCCAGCCTCCTCTTCCTCTTTTTAATGTCTTTCCATCAGTTTGTGTCTCCTCTCTCACTCCGTCCGTTTCTCCTCTTCCTCTGCACCGTTCACCGTGGAGGAAGAAGAGGACGAAGAGGATGAGGAAGAAGAAGAGGAGTTGATCAGCTTGTTCTCCTTCTTCCATTTCATCCTCCGGTTCTGGAACCAGATTTTAATCTGCCTCTCCGTGAGGCAGAGCGCGTGCGCGATCTCGATCCGCCGCCGCCGCGTGAGGTACCGGTTGAAGTGGAACTCTTTCTCCAGCTCGAGGGTCTGGTAGCGCGTGTAAGTCTGCCTCCCGCGTCTCCCGGGGCTGCCGAAGGTCCCTGAGAGAGGGAGAGGGAGAGACAGGGAGAGTTAAATTTTAGCCAAAGTAAAAACACAAAGCACCTGTGAAATACACAGCAGTTTCAGGGTCTTATTTTATGATTTCATCGATGGTTTTGTTGCTTTTTTGCCTGTTTTTTAACAACATTTACTATCTTACTCATTAACTAATTATGGATCAATAAATGTGGAATTAAAATCCCTCCGATAATCACTCCCTCTGTTAGTCATCTTGCTGTTTCTGTTCCACAGACTCCATTTAAAATCTGCTTTTAGCATCACTTCAGTTAAATGTTAATCCAGCCCCGGACCAGCTGCAGACACTGACACTTGTTTCCTTTCCTCTCCTTCTGAAAATTATGATGTAGATTTAATGTGGAATAAAAATAAAACGCCATAAATAAAATCATTAAAAGCCATCTATGTATTTTATTGCACAAAATGAAGTTTTAATGTGGCTGCTGGTGAATTGCAGTATTCAGAGGAGAAGAAAGAGGCGCATTGTTCCACATTCAGAACTAATCATAATAACAATAATAACAACAACAACAATAATAATAATAATAATAATAATAATAATAATAATAATAATATAGTAAAAAAAAGATGATATTTCTCATGGTATCCCTCCCCCGGGTGAGGATCAGCTTGCAGGGCTTCACTCTGCCCTGATCCTGATCCTCTCTAACACTATTTTGGCCCCCGGTGGTAAACAAATCGCCATGTTGTCAGTTTAGCAGCTTCAGTTTCTGTATCGATCTGAGAGGCAGAGCACGGATGGAAAACCGCATGGTGCGCAGGGCACACATCTGAATCTAAATATCCATAAATATAAACTCAAACCCAACCGGATTATGGAGGAGCACTCAGGGTTTTTTTTTTTTTTTGTCTGTGTGTGTGTGTGTGTGTGTGTGTGCCACTCTCTTCTCTCAGCCATTTACATCTCCAACTGTCACTTACAACCCGCGTTGCTCTTTTTTTTTTTCTTCTTTATATATTTTGCGGCGGGAGCTGTTTCACCTCATCTGTCATAACTCGGTGTGTCCTGGGCAGGGCTTTAGGCCAACAGTAGCCCTGCATCATCCACCATTACTCACTTTACATCTCAACAGGCCGTTATTTCTCTGTTAAACAAAGACAATGCTTTACAGAACACACAGCGCGCGCGCGCGAGCACGCAACAATTATTTTATACTTTGCTGAATTCACACAACAACAGTGTAACACAGAGACAGACAGATAAATCAATGATTCCCACTTTACGCCGACGCCTCTTCACTTCTAATTCGAACTTGGCAGGCCTGATTATTGAGTCTAATATCTAATCTGTTTGGTTATGAATAAAGAGCGTATAACGGTGTCTGGTGGTGCAGGGTTACCAGGACAGGCTCCATAAGATAAGAAGACAGTTGTGATAAAAACAGCAGCAGGAGCCGCGATACCATTCTTTTCTTTATCTGAAGTAGCTGATTAAAAACAGGAGTTTCTCCCAAACATCAGCTGTCTCTGTTCGTGCGTAAAAGAGAAATCGAAGTTTAAAACTCTGAATAAAAACGAGGCAGAGGCAGTGGAGCAGATAACTGCGTGCTTTTAGTTTCTCTCTGCCCATCTGCCTTCTATCTGTGCTTGAGCTTTCACCCACAACACTCTCTGACAGCCTTCCTCTCAACTTTCCTTCCCTTGCTCGGTAGCAGCGTCGGTCAGCAGGTCACATACAGTAACAGGAGTTGGCCAACCAAAACAAACCCGGTTTATGACGGACAATAAAATACCGAGCACATGACTGACTGACAAGCCAACAAACGGGGATCATAAAGCAGCTACTGGAGAGGAGGAGGAGGGAAAAAAGGGAGAAAGGGAAAAGAAGAGGCGCTGACGGAGGAAACAAACGCCAGTTTTATGACGGCTGTATCAAGTAAAATATGCACGAAAGAGGGAAAAGGAAGAAGAGGACACCCACCGTTGCACGCGCGTTCATCCGCTGCATCCACGGTAAATGGGGCTGATGACGCCCGCTTGTCGTCCATCGGTTCACCGAACAGCCCTTCCCATCTCCAGCCCCGCGCACTCCGCTTTACGGTACGCCGTCCTGGCTCAGCGCAGCCGTGTTCCTTCCAGGCTGCACGGGTGCTCCTGTCCCGGTAGCTCAGGCAGCAGCGCCGCAGCCGCCGCCGCAGCTGCCGCCGTTGCGTAGTCGCAGGCACCGGTTCTCGGTTGCGCCCCTACCCGACTCCTGACGTCGCCCGGTGCCCGCCGTACGCCCGTTCGCAGCCTGCTGGTAGTGCGGACGCGCCGGTACGGTTTATCCTGGTGCACGCCGTCGCTTCGCCGCGCGCCGGCCGCGGCAGCGGTGTAACGGCTGCTGCCGGGCAGTGCCTGAGCGGGTGGTCGGAGTGGCGTATCCCGACGAGTAGAGCGGATCTGACCCAGGAACGACTCCGCCGCCGCCTGCGCACCTCCACCCGATCCCGGTAGCGTCACCGGGAAAGAGGAGTTGACAAAATAGGAACTCATCGGGAGAAAAGTACGGGAGGAGAAGGTGAGAAGAGAAGAAGAGAGAGAGGAGAGGAGTAAAGAAGAGGAGCAGGAGGACAGGAGGCACGAGACAAACACAACAACAACGTTCACGCGATGAAGAAGAAGAAGGAGGAGTAGAAGGAGGCTGACGGCCATGGTTAACGGTTCTCCCTCCTGCCTCCTTCCTCTGCCTTCCCCCGCCTGCACTTTGCGATTTGTTGTGTTTATAGCCGACAGTCCGACGGGCTGCTATCACTTAGTTTATCGCAGATTGGGAGGAGGGGGAGGTGGGTGAGGAGGGGTGAGGCGGGTGAGAGGAGGGGAAGGGGGTATCTGGGTGGCTGAGTGCCAGTGTGGGACAGAGAGAGAGAGGAGAGAGGGAGGGAGGGGAGAACAGAGAGAGAGTCTCTCATGTGTGTGTGTGTGTGTGTGAGAAGACGGATGGGGTGAGGAGGGGTATGGGAGGGGGAGGCAGAGGACCAGCTGGACCTCAGACTGACCAACAAAGCTTCTCCTGTGCCTGGCATTCGTTCGCCTCTTCCTTTTCGTTGGAGAAAGGAAGAAGAGGGGAGGAAGAAGAGGGGGAGGAGGAGGAGGGGGCTGGGAACCAACAAGGACCCTCTCTCTCTCTCTCCCCTTCCTCCACCTCCACCTCCTTTTCTATTTCCCCTTCCTCAATCTCCCACTCCCTTTCTCTCCTCTAATTTCATTCACTCTCTCTCTTTCTATCTCTCTGGTCTCGGCAGAGATTGCGCAATCACACCGGAACCGGCGCGTTAAATTGATTCTTCTCTCCCGTGTGTCTTCCTCCGTCTGTTGTTGATCCATAAAACCAGCAGTAGCACACACACACGCGCATGCACGCACGCACCTTTCTCCTAGAGGGAGGTGGGTGAGAGAGAGAGAGAGAGAGAGAGAGAGAGGGAGGGGTGGGAGGGAGGGAGGGGTGCTGCACCACCACCAGAGGCAACCGAATAATAAAACATATTCCCGGCGCTTTGCAGATAATACCGACCGCATTAAAATGAATTTGGCGAGCGTAAATCACAGACGGGAGCGCGCACGAGTCATGTGTGGTCCCGCGTGCGTGAGTGTGTGAGTCACCCTACAATATAATGGTGCTGCAGCACGTCTATAATTGAAGTGTTTGTACATTTATAATTGGTATATTTGGGTCGGTGGGCAGATTTATGTCGTGCGTGTGTGTGTGTGTGTGTGTGTGTGTGTGTGTGTGTGTGTGTGCTTTTCTATTACTTCCTCCGTCGGAAGAGTCACTGATAATCTGGAAGGGATTTTCTGAACATAATCTGAGATCCGTTCATGTTTTATAGATAACCCGGGTGACGCCACTCTGTCCCGGATTGTCCCGTGCTGCCTCAAGTGTTCCACTTATATATACTGCTCGAGTGGCCTCGGTTTGATCAATGTGTGGAGTGAATTATTATTCTTTCTTTCTTCTGTATTAATTACTAGGTTGAAATGTAAAAGGAGAAGAAGAAAGGAAACAGTCTACATTTTTTCACCGGTTTTCTTGACACTGATTAGCCTCGCGCCAGAAACGACTGTTTCCACGTGAGCCACACAAGTGTAATCATACAAATAGCCCACTTTAACCAAAGAGACACACTACAACCTGAAGAAAAAAAAAAACGTATTTTTTCCTATATTATATAATAGTACTAACGCATACAGCACTTAACATATATATCATAAAGTAGACCTAAAAGTCTCGATTTTTGGAAATAAAAAATTTAAATAAAAAGAAAATCACAAGTAAAACTATAAATATGTGTGTAAATAACTGTTTTAGTTTGGGAAAAGCTGTTTCTATAATATGTATCATGATTACATTATAGTTTCAATTTCTGGTTTGTTATTTAAAACACGTTTAAAATAAAATATTATAGTATAGCAAAATAATGTGACATGATACAATAGATTTAAATTCAGGGGGGTTATTCTAGAATAATAGTAATGATGTTAAAAATGCTAATAATATACTACTAATAATAATCTATATGCTAAGATAGAGTAACGGCTAATTAATGAGCTATTATGATGTAATTGTAGCAACTTTTAGCATCAGTTTTTCGTATTTTCGAAATTTAAAAAGTAAAGAAGCATAGGAGCAGTCTGAGCGCGCACACACAACCTCTCTATCACACACACACACACACACACACACACACACACACACATACACACACACAGGTTCTAAGTACTATCATGTTGGAAGGCCTTACGTTCAATTATGAAATTAGTGAAAGGATAGCTGAAATCATGCATGTCCTGGTCCTTCCAGAACTATCCATTTCTTCTTCTTCTTGTTCCTGGTGAGATAGACAGCTGGGAGGAAAGAAAGCTCAGCCTCGGCCTGCTTCATCTGCACTTACAAACGGAATATGTGCCGCTGAGGTCGTAAACAACCGGCAGCCATAAATAAGTCTCCTCTCTGTGTGTGCTTCTTCTGTGTACTACAGGCTCTGACTTGTCTGCATGGCCAAACTGCAGAGATTAGTCCGACTGACAAATAGAGTATAAAGACTCTATTTTTACTTCTTTACTTTACCCTCCCACCCTCCTCCGTCCATTCCTCCGTGTGTCTCCTCTCGTTTTTAAAGTTACACTGTTCAGAGCAGGGACAGATAATATGTTTAATCCTCCGCTGACTCTTGCTTTCTGTGTAGGATCACACAGACAGATGGGGAATCTCTCTTTAACTTTCATTTTGACCTCTCTCTCCTCTCTCCCCTCTCCTCTCTCTCCTCTCTCCTCTCTCTCCCCTCTCCCCTCTGGCAGGACGCTCCGTTTCCTCTCCGCTTGTGGGAACGGGAAGCAGCATTGTGTTGGAGCTGACTGGTGGTTTAATCATTAATGAGCAGTGGGGACAGGACAGGACAGGACAGGACAGGACAGGCATGGCCTACAGCCTTGGACACACTTACACACACATGACGGTAATGCTATTATTATATATACAGACAGTCCAGATGCATTAGCGCGTTAGCTCCTGACGTGATTGTAGTTTTGACATAACATCAGTGCTACCTGCTGCAGCGGCCTCGAGGGTAAACACGACTTTCTGACACAGTAGTGACATATTCAGATTGATACATGAGAGATAAAGCTAACATAACTAGACTGGATTGATATGCTGCTTAAATTATACATACAATGGCTGAATTAAACGGTACTACGCAGCGTAAAATTAATGACAGCCCTTCTGCAGGTGAGCGCTCTTCATTATATATTATGAAGTTTTATAACACTTTATAAGTATGCTAACTATAAATGCTAAATATATTTTGTACAGATGTTAGTACAGCTCGTGGAATATGTATTTGAATTGTATAAAATGTACATTTTAACTCTACATGGTGGGCAGACGATGACAGGTGTAGCTAACAAGTTACCGTTGATAACTTTACGTTAAGCAATAACTTACTTGTTACAAGATTATAAATATAACCCACAGATATGTTTTTCTACATCAGAATGTTTTAATAACAGTATGTGTAACTCCTTCCTAAAGTCTACATTATACTCTATGGCGCATTTAGTTGAATGAAGCATAAATATTAGTGTTAAACTCTATAGCTCTGTTGTGACGCACTTTAAAAACAGCTAAAGCTGCGTGTACTAAACGTAAATATTAGCCGCACAATGCTAAAGCTGAGTTATATGAAGCTACTGTGACTTGATGCTTCATTCAACACTATTTAGACAGCAGCGTGACCTCATTCTGTCCTACACATGTGATCAGTTTCAAATATTCATACAGCAGATCATAACATTACATCGCACACACACACACCGTCTGTGTTGTGCTCTCGTATTTTTATGTGTCTTCTGCAGGTGTGTTACAGTTCTGAGAAGGAAAGTTAACGGAGAAAGAACAAAGGTAAAGCCTCAGGATCGAAACGGAGCCTGAAAAAGTGTTTGCTGGATGAGAAACAGAGGTGTGTGTGTGTGTGTGTGTGTGTGTGTGTGTGTGTGAGAGAGAGAGAGAGAGAGAGAAACAAACATGGGATGATAAGAAGACATACCTTAAAGGGAGAGTATAACGTCTGTCTGTCACGCGCTCTGTCACTGTTTTATGTTTGCTCCTGTAGATCAGCAGCAGATTTGAATCACACTTCACTGTAGGCACATATTGAAAAAATAAGTATATGCTGGGTGTAGAGTTGACTTTCTTTTGTCCTGGTTTTTATTTAACATGACATGGTCCGAAGGAAGCTTGTTATGATGTGCATCATGCACTTCATGTTAAAGGACTAAAATGTGCTTAAACATCTGCTGAATATTTTGGGGGTGAAATGAGAATTAAAATGACTAAATGCACCAATAATTTGACTTTTACTAGGCCTTCTATTACTAACACATGACCAAGATAGTCCACTACTACTACTAACAACAATACTACTAATAATAGGTAGGTTTTTCGTGACAGTTTTCAGCCTGTGCAGTAAATCACAGTGTGTAGCTGTGATTGAGCTGCAGTAAACAGTTCAGAGCTGCTGAAGAAACTCCAGGAATCTGAGAAACTGCATTATCGACAATTAAAGCTGAAGGAGTCAGACTGCTTTATAGCTTTATGACTTTTTTCACCTCATCTGTGTGTGTGTGTGTGTGTGTGTGTGTGTGTGTGTGTGTGTGTGTGTGTGTGTGTGTGTGACCACGGGACTTTTTATGGCTTTATGACTGTTTATGACTTCTTGTAAAGTCCGAGGAACAAGGACGGCGGAAAAACAGGCCTGCAGCAACAACAGATGAACAAATGTGCTGTGGTTGTACACAAGGAACGCGCGTGCACACACACACACACACACACACACATACACACACACACACACACACACACACATCACCACAGTTCATCATGTCTATTTCAGTCTTCGGCAATGCTCAAACCGCCTGCTTTCACACACTATTGGCTATTAACGGGCGCTGTGAAATAAATTAACTGTCTATGAAATTAAACTTTGCTATTTATTTTATTGACTAACACTTTTTAAACACAGAATTTGATTTCACACAGAGGAGAATTACACTTTAAATACTCCTCCACAGACTGACGGAATCATATTGTAGCTATAATTTCAAAACTTCCTCTATATCTACAATATAGATGAATATAATATCTGGAATTTCTAAATTAGAAAATGTATATTTCCCACGTGTACTAAACTTTAAATCCATATATTTTTTTATTTTATTAATATTATTTTTAAAGATTTTAACAAGCAGTAGGCTGAAAGGAAATTAGATTCTCAAACGTTCTATGAGTAGTGATGAAGAGAATATATTTTTAAATAATATATATCTTTAAAAGTTACAATAACTTAAAATATTTAACGTCTGTTCAGAAACATGTAATTTAAAAAAATATATATGCTTGGAATTAGAACTATCAGAACTTTACTCTAAAACAAGTTTTCTTTAACTACATCACTGTGTGAGGATTACGATATAGTTAGCTGTCTTTACACACGTAAAAGTCGATACACTCAATAGGAGGCAATGTGTGTGAGAGTGTGTTCAGCACAAGGCCATACGAATTCCTCTCCGCACCAGTTAATGACAAACTAAAAGAAACTGCTTCACTTGTACTTTTCTGTGTGTGTGTGTGTTTGTTTTAATGTACACGTTCCTGGGCAGCACGACCCGGCTGACCGTCCTTCACGGCACCGCGGAGTCGCGTTTTGGGTCACTTCACTGGACTGTTACTCGTTAAGCCATAATACCACCAGGCCGAGCCACTACAAGAAGGGCCCCGGGACAAGTTAAAGATTAACGGACAGATGAATGCGGGATCACGGGGAGGGCCGCTTGTTTTTCTCCTCTGCTACAGGAGGAAGGAGCGGACACGCGCACACGCAGGTGCACGCCTAATACTAATCTAAAACATTTGTATTTTTTTTTTTTTTACTGAATTAAGATTTATTATTATTATTATTAATATTAATATTCTGGCTATTAGTGGTAATAATAGTAGTTAGTAGACTGTTACTAATTGATGTTTGTTGTGCCTGCATTAGTAAACGCTGAGCTAACTGTTGTGAGTAATAATAATAATAGGTATACAATTATTATCATCAATGACTTAATAGTCCACTAGTTCTTGTTAATGATTATATAATAATTATATTATTACATGCATGTGTATGTATTAAATATACATATTTAGTTTAGGTTACATTGTGTTGCGGTATATGTTGCATACCAATCTCACACACAACCTAGCCAATGCATGTGTACATATATATATATATACATACATATGTATAAAAAAAATAAGAATTATCTATTATTCTGTAATAACTAGTGGACTAACTTAATTTAGGTTCAGTGCTGTTAATGCTAAAAAGCCAAAGTTACCGAAAAGTGCATTAATGTGTTCATAATAAGTTTCAGTTATTACCTCTGAGCCTGCAGTGTATTTTTAATTTTTCATTAATATTATGAAGCTGCAGCACAGCTGACTTTGTGTGAACTGCATTGCGCATTTGAATCGTCTCATGCGCAGCCGACAATAATAATGTGAATTCCTCTGATAACCACCTCGCCCGGATGGTCATAATCCCATTCCACACACACACACACACAACCACACTCACACACACACACACACAACCACACACACAAACTCACACACACACAGAAAATCCAATTGAGGTGTTTGGCTGTCGAGGAGAGAGAAGAAACAGATGACATTTATGAATATTGATTTTCTCCGTTTGATCTAATGCACCTGCTGATTTTGAATGCCGGATTAAAGTCAGATGATGCTCGAGGTCATAAATTAAATGTAACACTGTATTTCCTGCCCCACCCCCCCACTCCACGCCTTTCTCTCTCTCACACACACACACACACCTGGATGCATAGATTTATTTGTGGGGCTGCACAGCAGGATCTGTAGATGAGCGGGACCCGTAAAGATGATGAAATCACAGAGCAGAGACGATCGCCATTATTTACACACGCGAAGCACAATACGCGTAAGCACGCTGTTTATTGAAAACAGCGAGCCTGACTAGTGGAGCATTTTACATACTAAGCTCCTGTTTCCTTAGTACAAAAGTACATACTCACGCATATACGCACAGAGAGAGAGAGAGAGAGAGAGAGAGAGGCCATTGGTGTTGTTGTGCGCGCATGATTTCCACGCCTCATTCAATTACAGTGTAACAGCAGTCAGGCCTAACATGGGGGGGCGGAGGTGGGTGGAGGGGGGTTCAGCCTTCCCTCTCACTCCCTCCATGCTGCCACAAATCTCTCTTCTGCTGTTCACATCAAAGAGTGAGAGAAAGAAGAAGCCAACACGGAGTAAGACAAAAGACAAACTTCTGTACACCTTAATACATCACATATCCTCCCGCACGTTCACGTAAGGCGCACATTCACGCGCCTCCTGCCTGTCGCCGCGTCTGCATGGTGTGCGTTCATTCCAAAGAGGACAAAACTGTAAAGTAACGGTCACATTCATCAGTCGGTCAACAGCTAAGACACACATCCACACACACACACACGTTACCAACGCATCACACATTTGGAACGACGTCAGAGACACACTGAGCCAGGAAGACAGTGGACGCAGAGAGATGCAAAAAGCTGAAGCAGAGTGGCACTTTTGTTTGGTACTGTTGCCATCGCGACGCTAGATGGCACCAGAGCGTTTTGCAGGAGCGTAAGCCGAGCTTCAGGCCGGTTTCGCTGAGCACTGCCGGCTAACAGCAGCACGGTGCTGTGGCTGTGTGTCGGTGTGAGCACCGCTCCCGTAGCTCCTCCACACTAGACTGTGTTATCACAGTATTAATATCTAACATTGGTTTATTGTTACATCATATATTAAATGTGCATACCTACAGGCTGTGTTTGATGGAATAATCTACATTGATCTGTCCTCTGAATATGAATAAAAGATATGTGTATATGAATAATAAGCAGTATGTTGTTGTAAATGCATAATTCATATATAAATAAAATGTCTAAATTTGACTTGAGCCTCGTGGACTGTTGACACACACACGCTGAAAATACACTACACTACACATAGTATCCCCAAAATAGGACCGCATTGCAGCTTCTGTAAGACCTCTTCAGTGATCAGCATACTTGACTACCAATTATGGATCATATTAATAATTATAAGGATATAATTTATGGCTAACACACAATACAGAAGGACAATATATACAATAAATCGCCCCAGCAGTGTTCTCTCCTATTTATTACCTATTTGTTTTCTATTTATTGACCACGAGTAGATCTTCTAAAACAAGATTCATAATTTATGTTACAAATACATTATATTCAATAATCAGGTTTTAAAATATTTAGACACATGTTAGTATGTTAAATTTGAGTCATGCATGTTGGGCGCTTTGTCTCTGT
>CM053994.1:18068283-18298283 GCA_028641955.1 Protonibea diacanthus | reverse complement strand
GAAACGTTGTGGAGCTTGAATGGAGCAGACGTGGATGTTTTACGGATAAAGCCGCAGGTGAAGTAACTCAGGTAAAAGGTGAAGGCGCAGCAGATGGGCAGGTTAGGCAGAGAGCTGAGAGGCCGTCTTCCTTGTTTAAAGATTTACTTATCATGTGAAGAATTGGAAATTCATTTCAAAAGATGACAGATGTAAGGTTTATTTATTTATTTTTTTAAGACAGACACGTAGTTTTATTATCAGAGTTTGTGTTTTTAAAATGAGGAATTTGCATTTTTGTCATTAGATTATGTTTTTATATTACTTCATTTTTTCTGTGTTGAATATCAGAGAACTAAAATGTGGCACAAGCTTTCGGGTGTCATTTACAGTACAACCATAGAAGAATGAAGTATAATGTCGTGTTCTTTACTCAAAATAGGTATTTTCACCTCTGTAAGCTATCCAGGTTCCTGCAATGCGCGTGAATGTGATGAAGACTTAACATCAAAAAATAGAGACTTAAAATCCAGTTGTATCTTTCCTGAAGCTTTCCAGCCGCATCTCACCGTCTGAGAAATAGTCTTTATATTAAAAAGTCTTATTTTGTGTTCTGAATATTAGATACAAAATCCATTGCTTAGTGTTAAGATTTGACGGGCAATGCTTTAATCCAAAACGCACACACGTCATCTCGTTTCTAATCGACTCTATATTATTTTATTATTATTATTATTTTTTTTTACTTATTTGTTTAGACTGAGGGATGGGATGGGAGCGTCAGCCCGGTTGCATTCCTACAAATAAAGATGCGAGTGTAAACGCTGAAACTTTGAATGCCGTTCAGCCAATAGGTGGAACAGCGGGGGCTAATATGACATATCACATTTAAACCTGTAAACAAGGTGAGGGTATTTTAAGAGCGCGCTGGCACTCATTACTGTGCTTTATAATGTGTGGAAGTCATGATTACACTCTCAAGTCAAAGTGAAACCTATAAAGGATGGTTGAACTTAATAACGCTTTCCGTTGCAGTGTGTGTGTGTGTGTGTGTGTGTGTGTGTGTGTGTGTGTGTGTGTGTGTGTGTGTGAAAGAGAGGTAATGGATTTTTTCTGCAAAACACTTTACTTTATGGGAGAGTGCTTCAACGGATGAACAAATGGAACGGCCACGTAGATTATAATGTTACCTGGAAGTTGAAGGTGTTTCTGCATGTGAAGAGGAGCAGGCACCACAGATATTAAACATGCATGTTTGAAGGTGGACTGAACGTTTTTTTCAGGTCATCTTCACATGTGGGAAATCAAAACATGGCTTCCAAATTGATACAAATGTGCATTTTCATCAGAGTTCTTATCTGTTGAATGATATCTGACCATAGGGCTGAGGACTGTTTTTACACTAAATGTCATGAAAATCCGAGCACAAAAAGTTGGAAATCTGTTTCGAATGGAATGTATGATATTTGATGTTGGGAACTATTTATTAATAACGTTCATTCATTTTATTTGCTTAGATATCTGCTCCTTCCAACATTAGCAGTCGAATGGAGACTATGTCAACAGTGGAGCATGTTGGGATTAAATAGGAATTAATCTCTCTTCTTAAAGTCCATCTTACATCTTGACGATGACTTGTTTATTGTCCTGGATCAGGTGGCTACTTCCTCTCTGACAGTGCACACTGACTGGGGTGATAAAAGTAGTTTTTAGCTGCCGTCTATGTTTCCAGATGAAAGTGAGACTGAGAGATGTGACAACAAGCTCACTTCACTTTTTTATTGTTATTTTACTTACTCAAGAACAAAATAGTGCATTTCAGTCTGAACACATGAAGCTCACACAAAATGAAAACACACACACACCAGAGCAAACACAGAAAACAAACAAACGACAACAGCAAATGAGCCTAAGTGATTATTACATTATTATTATTATTATTATTATTAAAGCAGATCACCAGAAATGACAGACAGGAAGTGATTGGCTCATTTAATGTGTATGTGAAGAGCCAGAAATGTTATTTTAATGTCGGGTATTGAAATCCGTCTTCACTGTCGATTAATCGGTACGCAGGTTTGACATTAATGATTACAACAGGTGTTTCGCAGGTATTTCCGTGTGTCTTTGGTCAGCAGCAGCCTTAGAACTGAAATCAAGAAAAGACAGGATTCTTAAACACAAGTAAGCTGGTGACAGTCAGAGCTGTAAAGCTAACACTGATGACACTAAAGCTGCAAATAGAGATATTAAATATGTTGGCTTGTTTAGGCTTTAATAGTTTTGTTTCTAATTAGACTGATTTTAAATCTAAATAAAAAATTACAGCTTAAAAAAATCTAATTCCTCACTAGAAAATATAACTGTAGAGAAGGCTTTGAGACATTTAGACCATGAGGGAGATGAAATGTTCAAAGTAAAATTAGTAAAATGTAGAATCTTGTGATTTTCTTCTTAAATATTCAGAAAACTGCATGGAGTTTGGTTGGCTGAGGCAAAAAGAATATTCGTTAATGGCTGGCGTTCTGTGGGGATAAACTGGACTCATGGTGGAGCTCAGTATAGATGCTCTTTAGTCTAATATTCTAAGAATATTCAGCAAATATTTCAGCCCTGTGTGGCTCACCTTGCACTGCAGTTTTATTATAAACACTAACAATAAGCTTTGTATCCACACAAATGCTGTTTCAATAAGTGCATCAGCAGCTGTTTTGTCCCTTTTTGTTGCAGATTTCACATTAATATTTCTATACGAATATCCAGCACTCAACTGGAACACACACTTTTCATTTAACTCTTAGGATGTGTTTAAGAGACATGAGGAGCAAAAAACATTATGATTATGTTCAAAAATCTGATGTTTATATAGTGTGGTTGGTCGGTTAACCACCTTGAATTATTTGTAATATAATATAATATAATATAATATAATATAATATAATATAATATAATATAATATAATATAATATATTTATAATAATTATTATAATATTTTAAATGCATTTTATTCACACTGGCAGTTGTTTGCTGGAGGATGAAACAGTCAGATTTTATTCAATAGCTGAAGAATAAACTGTTTGTTGTCTTAAAGTGTCCTGAGTTATTATTGTCACTCATCTTCGTCATCCTCCTCCTCTTCCTCCTCCTCTTCTTCTTCAGCAGTCGGTAAAGCTGCTGTCGGTGAGCCGCTCTCCGTTCCCTTGTTCTCCTTCTTCCACTTCATCCTCCGGTTCTGGAACCAGATCTTGATCTGTCGCTCCGTGAGGCAGAGCGCGTGAGCGATCTCGATGCGCCGCCGCCGCGTGAGGTACCGGTTGAAGTGGAACTCCTTCTCCAGCTCGAGGGTCTGGTGACGCGTGTACGTCTGCCGCCCGCGCCTTCTGTCGGCACCTGCACGCAGAAGGAGACATTTTGTCAGAGTGAGTCATCCGTTCACGGAGTGAGCATGAAGAGCCTGACAACGAAGTATTGCTTTTGCAAAATGACAAGTTCAGCAGAAAAAGAGGAAGTCAGATGGAGTGATGAAAATAAAAATGCAGATGGAAACTCAAAATGATTCCAAATAATTATAACTTAGATTTTTAGAGTTAAAACTATGAGATCATTTCAAAAAATATCATTCACAGTATTATCACAAAGTTTAAAGTCATCATTTAGTACAAATAGTGTACAAATATGGATTTATGTCATCATCTTGACTGACTCACTGTATATACAGGGTTAAAGTTAAGTTCATAATTAGCTTTAAGAGCATTTTCCTTCCTGTTCTAGCCAAATAAATAAATGCAATGTTAAGCATGAGAAAAATTTACTGATACTAATGATAAATAAAGGTAAAATGTAAAGTTAAATTCGGACATAATGAGGTAAAAGTGTGACTGACTGGATCAAAATGAAGAGATAATAAAAAGTCTTCTTCCAGCAGTTTGCAGCTGAATCAGGTGTCTCTCAGCTGGAGGGCTGATTTCATCTGCTCCAAATGAATCTGGACGTCCAGTCTGTCTTTTTTTTTTTTTTTTCTCATGAAAACATTTTAACTTAAAAGTTTCCGACAGTACACTGAGTATTTATATTGTTTACTCTTATTGAAGTATTTACAATCTCTACATTTTGCATACAATTCAAATTCTATGAAACATTCCTCTTTTTTTCTTCTTTTTTTTTTCATTCAATTTCATTCTCAACATTTCTACTTCTAAATTTACTTCCACGTTTCCTGGCAGGAAGTCATATTGTGTCAGCAGTGAGCTCAGTTTTATCAGGAAACATCATCATTAAAGTTCCAGCAGCTTAAAGCTGGCTGCCACAGACTGCTGAAATATTAGAAATATTTGAAAAGTGCTTCATCAACACTAAACTTTACTCACCAATATCTATTGTCATCATTGTGAAATAAATGAAAACACTAATGTTGTTTATCTGAGTCATTTCCTCTAAATTTAGCAAACATTTAAAAAAGAAGCCTTTGACTGTTTTAATCCATGTTTTTTTTTAATGACTTGGAGTTACCAAATAAATGAACAAACACTTTTAAATCACGTCTGTGTTCACTAGCCTCAGTCCAAACCTGGTAGCCACTTGTTGCCACCTCCACTTCCTGGCAAACACATTTGACTTGTGGCTTTGTAAACACCGTAAAGCAGTTCCTAAATGATGTGGTCAAACTGTGGGTTCAGCTGCTGTCTGTCTGGGCCAGTGTTCAATATTTACCTCACTGTGTTTGGCCTTAAAGGAGATGTATGCAGATTTGAGTCGACTACATAATTAAAGAGGGCAAAATCTGACCGACTGTGGCCGCTGGTGTCTTTCCTGAATAAATAAAACAGGCAGAGAGATGTATAATCTATGGAAACACGCTGAGAGTCAACAGACATGTCAGAGCATTTCTAATTTGATTCCGAGATAAAAAAAAAAAATCCATTGTTCCTAGTGTGAAATGTGCTCGAGTCAGTGCTGAGTAAGACCACAGAAACCATGTTGACCTTCTGTCTTGACGAGGTCACGCAGCGCCTGAAGGTTAAAGAGAAACTGGGTCACATTTTCACAGCCTCAGAGGTCGTCTGCGGGCCACACAGACGTCTAAAGTCTCTTCCTCTTCTCCTGTGAAGCTGTTTCAATCTCAGCATTTTTCAAATTCTTCCTCAAAACTCACAACAAAAGACGTGATTAAGGTGTTGTAAACATTTCTGCTCTTGCTGAGGAATCTGGACTCACAGACTGCAGGTCATCTGAGCAGGAGCAATAAAAAGCAACGAGCAGCCTGTAAAGAACCAGCCTCAGCTCTGTGGCTCTTTCTGCAGAGCTTTAACGGCATTAGCTGGTGTTTAGTGAAGGCTCATGAATGTGTGATGGAAGATTTTCTGTTGGAAAATCCTCGCTAGAGCAAACGGTGTGCAGATGAGTGCATAAACACAGGAAATACACAGTCATGTTGGACAATCTGAATTCTACAGGAACACACACTGCAGCCGTGCTCTGAGATAAAACTCATTCCTTTTCCTCATGTTAATCTGAGACCACCTCATCTCTGCAGCACAGATACATGACATAAATCTCTGAGATATCGTAAATCTTCAGCCTCCGACTGTTTTCTGAAGAGAGAAAATGGCTTGAGTTTGATTTGATATTGATTTCCAAGCCTTCTACAAGCTTTCCATGCAGACGCTGTAGACCCTGGTTGTAATTTGACACTGCAGGAAAGAGCTTTATTACACTCACTGCAGGACTGCTGCACATACTACATGACAAGAGCTGGAGCTACTGCTGAGGACGCCGAGGTCATGTCCTCTGCATTTGGAGTTTTAGCAACCTGGGAGGGGAGGACAAGGGAAGGGCGTTCAGAATCTACAGTTCAGATATTAACATGTGGTTTGTATTTTGAAGGCTGATTCATGTATTTATCTACGAGCAGGTAGATCCAGGCAGTGTGGAGGAGGCTTTGAAACAACATTCAGACCTCATGTGCAGAAATAAAATGTACAGAAATATATGTATGTAACTAAATACATAAATTATGAAAACAGGGAGGCGAAGGTATGTGCAGGCTGTGACGTCAGTCCTCACAGAGTTCTTTCTGTGGTGTAAAACAAGATTATTAATGCACTTAACCTGTATTAATGAAGGCTGACTGAGTGTGGTGAGTGTGTGTGAGTGTGTGTGTGAGACGATGAGCTGTAATAAACTTCAAATAATGTCAGATGATGATAAATGATTGGAAATCTTTGTGTCTTTCTCTGACACATGCACACACACACACACACACACACACACACAAACAGTTTATCAGGCACATTTGAAGTATTTTCTAGCTGCAGCTCTGCTTTTATTTTCTGATTTCTTCTGTGTCTCTGTTCAGTGTTGTCAGAAATTGCAAGGAGTCCATCTGAATGCTCTGCACCCTCAGACTGGAACATATTACAAAAAGTATGAAACCCTTTAAATGATCTGATTTCTTTGAATGATTTTAAATGAGTTTTAAAGCACCTGGAAACAGAATCTTTGGGTTAATGTGTTGTAATACTGTTTGATTTGTTTAGTATCTATTTTAATTGACTTGTTGACTTGTTCTCTTTGTGCTGCTGCCTGTTTGGCCATGACTGCTTTTGAAAAAGAAATGTTTAATCTCAATGGGACCTTTCCTGGTTAAAGGTTAGCAGTTAGAAAAAGAAAAAAAGGGAGGTTTTATTTATTTATTATTTATTTATTTTGACATGACTCCTCTGCTGACTCTTGTCCTTTTATCTTCATCTGACTAACTTTCCATGCCATGTTTTTATCTTAGTTTATTTCTTTGTTGTTTATTTATTTAATATTATTTATTTATTTTTGTTTTCATGTTGTTGTTTGTGACAAAGACCTCTTCCACTTTGTCTCTAACAATAAATACTGATCTGATCCACAGAGTAAACCTTCAATAAAATATAATAAGAATATGTCTAGATTGCAAAACTATCTTTTCCTCTTTATATTATCTATGACATGAATATGTTTTTTGTGAAGTATTTTAAAACAGCTGTCTGTAACTTTTCCTTTTTCTGCCTGCTACGCCTCTTTGTGCGCGCGCCACAGTTTATTGAAGACAGCGGTCAGTATGTGTGTGTGACTGAGTGTCAGAAGCGTGGAAGTGTGTGTGACTAACTATGTCTGTGGAAGTATGTGTGTGTGCGTGTGTGTGAGAGAGACGAGGCAGAGAGAGAGAGAGAATTCATCTCCATTGGTAATATTTTTCTGCTCTCGCGCTGTCGGCTGTGATTTATTCGCGCTCGAGCTCGAGTTGGAATTCTCTGGTAATCAACAACAAGAAGGGACGTACTGTGCTCACACACACACGCACACACACGCACACACACACACACCACCACCACCACCACCACACCACACACACGCCCTGATAGATAAGAGCACATTTATAAAACAAGTAGTGAGTTAGTGTGTTCATACGTGTGCACATGCGCGTCCCAGTGTTAGAGCTCGTGCGCCTCCTTTAATAAACGCTGACGTGTTTGTCTTATTCATCAGTGTTAACGGCAACATCCGGGACCTCTCTGTCCAATCATCTTCTGAGCCGTGGACTGGAATCGGATCTAAATTAAAATCTATAAATTCATTATACAGGCTGACTGCTTCGACCCCAACACAACCCCTCCTATCCACACACACATTCACACACACCACAGATATATATACTCTGTCTCCTTAGTGTGTGTGTGTGTGTGTGTGTGTGTGTGTGCTACAATGATTACGCTTCAAAGAATTTTCTTTCTAAGTAAGTAAATGAATACTTTTAATGCATTTATTTTTTTGTTTTATCACGTCGAATTCCTGTCATCCATCACACACACATACACACGGACACACACACACACACACACACACACACACACACACACACATATACTGGGCAGTTGGATTAGAGGATAGTGGTGCTGACGGAAATGAAACCAGGAGGTTTCTGCTAATGAGGGGGGACCTGATTTCTCCAGGAATAATTTCAGTGTAAGCCCTGCAGTCCGTGTGCCGTGTGTGTGTGTGTGTGTGTGTG
This sequence comes from Protonibea diacanthus, assembly GCA_028641955.1. Taxonomy (NCBI): domain Eukaryota; kingdom Metazoa; phylum Chordata; class Actinopteri; family Sciaenidae; genus Protonibea; species Protonibea diacanthus. The sequence continues at coordinate 18,290,263 of CM053994.1, read as the reverse complement.
TGTGTGTGTGTGTGTGTGTGTGTGTGTGTGTGATAATTAAAAATATCTGGCTTTTTTATGTTACTGGTCCTGTTTTCCACAATGATTCCAAAGCTTTACGCACATAAATTTATATAAAATCGCCTCTAAAGAAGCCCCCGCGCGTCCTTAGATGTACGAGTTTTCGTGTTTCCTGTGTGTTTCCACGTTGCTGTTTTTAAGAGCAACATCTCCTCCACTTTCAGACACATTTTACGCACGAACGCACAACACATTTCCCCAGTTTTTACGCGCTTCTATTCAGCATTTTAACGCAAACATAAAATCCCTCTTTGTGCGGTGTTTGTGTGTGTGTGTGAGTGTGTTTGTTGTGGTTCGAGGCACCGTGGATCTGCATCCATTCAGCATCCAGCCCGCTGCTGTAGCACAATACCGCTTTTACAATCGGGGGAAAGGGCAGGCATTCAGAGATCAAACCCATTTGCTAATTTATAGTGTTTATAGTATTAGCGGATTGTGGTGATAGTACAATAGCACAATGGGCTTTCAGTGAGCCAGCTAGTGTTGAGAGAGAAACACAGAAACCGTCAGGTAAAGAGAGGCTGAGCTGAGCTGAGCTGGGCCGGGCCGAGCCAAAAACACTGAATATGAGCGATAAGTGTGAGAGGAAGAAGACTTTCTCTGGAGGTTTTCTTCGCTTTTAAACAGTTTGGGATAAAACTGCAGACGCCCCTGCGCTCCACAGTTCCCTTCTTAAACACAATACCACCTAATAAATATTCACCAAGTCTTAAATTATGGTTTTATGGAGGTCGCAGAGCCATAAAAGATCTGCAAAGAGAGAGAGAGAGGTTGTAAAAAAAGTGACAGACAGATAGAGAGAGACAGGCATAGTTCAGCCACCGGCAGTGGCCGCTGCGCAACCGGGCCAACAGTTTAAAGAGCGTTTAACGTAATTAACACACACCTCCCTCCCTCTCTCTCTCTCGCTCTCTCTCACACACACACACCACCCAGCCCTGTCCTCACCCCCTCTTATCCCAATATCCCAACTCTTCTTAGTACAAACACCCCCTCCCTCCAGCTCACCTGTGAGGCCTCGCAAATGATCTCATCACATCTCATAACTTTCCATCCTCACCTGAGCTTCTCATCCAGGGGTAAATCGGTAGCCCCTCCTGCCTCTGCTGTTGGTACTGCTGCTGCTGCTCCGGGATACTCTGCCTCCTGCAGGCCGGCTCGGGGAGCCTCGAGCTCACCGCGCATAACCGAGGCCGACCGGGGAATCTCTCCATAGCGCATCCCTGCAGAGAGGAGCACAACGGCCCGGCTCCAGGCGAGCTGTACGCCCCTCCTGCGAGCATTTCAGCGGGGTTGAAAGGATGCGCGCCGGGTCTAGTAACCCCGCTGCTCCGGTTTAATCCCGGCAGAGACAAACAGAACGATGAGGAAGAGGAGGTGGAGGGAAAGGAGGAGGAGGAGGAAGGAGATAGAGAAGACAGGGAGGGAGGGAAAGGGAGCCCTTCGCTCCCTCTCCCACCGGAGACATGGAGCTGATATCCGCTGGACACGAGGGCGCACGAAGAAGACACGGCTGGAGCAACAGAGGAAGACGGGAAAGGAGAAGTTGGAGAGTCTGTGAAGAGCAGAGCGGAGCAGCTCGCAGCGGTTTGTTGGTATTTGGAAAACAGCGCGTTGGCGAAGTCGAGCGAACTCATAATTTGGCGCCGGTGATTTGTAGGCCCGGGGCGCTTTGATGTCGACTTTTTACGAGGCACCGTGAATTATTGGCGCGGTATTACTGTCTAGATTTACACCAAAAAAAAAAAAAAAAAGAAAGTCACCCCACCCCACTCCCTCCTCCCTCCCATTGCTTCGCGAACCACGTGACCTCGGGTCCATGTGATGTCAAGAAGCCCAATGGCCGACGGGGTTTCCCTCCGGATGCAATATCATAATGGAAGAAATTAGCTGCAACACACAGGGAGTGACCGCCGCAACACACACACACACACACACTCACATACAATCTATATTACACATCAATACGCAGCAGCTCGGAACGTGTCCACTAATCACCGAGCGCATGTTGAGCTGAAAAACAAAACGGCTGAGGCTGACAAACATCCAGTTCCAACTTAAATCTTTGCTGTCCTGCTTGCCAGGTTGGAAAACGGGTTAAGTCGTGCGCAAAAAGCGGAAAAAGTCATTAGATGTGTTATTGATTGGACCTGGAATGGAATGGCGCTCTTGGCACGTGCGTAAAGTTGCAGAGAAGACTAAAGGATATGGATCCCCTCCCCTCCCCTCCTCCAAGTTTTCCATGAACGTCGTCGTCTTATCCCAACCCATATAAGAGACCACACAGCAGAACAAAACAAGGCTGCTGTTTGCTCGCAGCTTACAGTGTCACCGCAGGCAGAGTTAATAGATGAAGACGTGTAAACAGTACAGAGAGAGGACGTTTATGGAAGCAGTCAAACGTGCCAAACACAGAATCATTCCGCAATAACGTTCACAGTGAAAGACTGCAGCAAGAGGCGGCATTCCACTTTAATTCAACTAATAATCAAAACATAAAGAGCTACAGGTTCATATTTCTCACCACGGTGTCGTGTTTGTTGAAATATTACAGCTATAAGACACCAAACAGAGGTAAACTGAGTGGGTTTATGTTGAAGAAGTCCGTTATAAATCCCTACAAGAAAAGAAAAAACGAGAAGAAGTACATTTTATCATAACTGATGGCATGAGTGCCTCTTCAGACCGTTCGAGATGAATCACCTCCTCTTGGAGTTCAGGTCTGCTTAGTTCTGGTTCCTGGCACCGGGAAGAACTCACCTGGCTCACCTGCTCTGCTCCGTGCGTGGTTCCGTAGCCGTGACGTTGACCTTTCCTCGCCACGCATCACTGAGTTCATCAAGATAAAACCTCCGCGCTGAGTGGGATGTTTAACAGAGCAAGGAGGAGTTATGCGTGCGTAAAAATGCAGTGATTTGTTTTTGCAACAAGAGAGATTAAATTAAATGATTAGAAAGGGACGAATTGTTTCATAGTACCGCGAGCTCTTCTCCCATGCGTTTTAAAGGCATTGTTTCGTTTTGTAAACCGAAAAGGCCCGCAAGCAAAGCTTGGACGTGTCATGCGTAAAACCTCTCGCCGTCACTGTGCCGTGGAGTCATTTAGCTTCTCCAAAGGCCAAGTGTCATGTCCCTGTTGTTAACGCATACATCGGAACAAAAGAGTCCAAAGTATTCCGTGCGTAACGTCACGTGCACGCTCAATTATATTATATTAGATCAGAGATTAGTTTACATTCCACTGAGCAGATGTGACTTTTATGAAATGGAGTCTCCGTTTTGGCTCTGACACAGAGCGGGTTAACATACATCATGCAGTTAACATAACAAACTGATCAACATGCAACAACAAGATTTAGATTCAACATTAAAGATCCAGATTCACCAAACCTCCACGTTCATCTGTGCTTGATCTATTTTGTACTAATTTATTTTGATTTGATATGAATTTATGAGAGCTTGTCACGTAAGGTAAAATATACACAGAGGCAGGTTTTACCTAATCTAGTATTCTTGTCTTTCATAATCTAGTTTTAATTCCCTTGTTATTATTTTATAATCATGTGGTGCAAATTCAAACTGCGTTTAATCAAATTAGTGCAAACTATCCGAGTCAGACAACTTGTGGACAACTTGAGGTATGATCCCAGCATAGGAAGGCTAGTTTTAGGGTCATATAGCTGCCATGTCGTGTGATGTATGAGGGGGTCAAACAGCAAATTCTTGTCCTTTGACGCAGAACAACTAGACTAACCAACAACTCTTAGAAACTTAGAAACTTCTAATATATATTTTTAAATATTGTATATATAATTGAATGTGTCTTGACAAAGGTTGGGGGACAACTATGGGGAAAAAAAAGTCCAGTACTTTCTCGTTCTATCCCAGACACAGTTTAACATGTTAGATCCATATTAAATTCTTGTCCATTAACCAAAACACGAAGTGTCAAAAAATTGGATTTGGGGTCACTCTAAGAATCTTACCAATATAAGCTCACAAGGAGAGTATGTCATCATCACATCGAGTTCAAAAAAAAAAAAAAAGTCTGTTTTTGGAACTTGGCTCACACTAAGAACCAAAAGGACACGTTGTGCTTTACTGCTCTGAATTTTGAAGTACAAGACTACACAACTGCATTATCCTTGAAGTTGAGTGAGTCCATTAATATTTATCTCCTTATATATCCGTTTGTTAAAACGTGAATTCAGCCACAGCACGGTGGAAACGTCTACAACAGCATTAGAACAGCGACCGAAATGCATTATTGTGATAAATAAACGTCATACCGTCAGAAAGAACGCGCATTTTACCCGCTGCCTGTTTGATTATTTTCATTTAGGGCGTATGTGAAGCCTGTAAGCACTCTCTGAATGACCCTCACACCCAAACCCCAAAAAGCTGTCTCACTTAAACCCTGTAAAACCTGTTATTTGGTGCCGTGATGACACTGGGGATTCCCCATAAGTCCAAGCTGAAGTCCAGTTCATGAAGATATATATGTGTGCATGTGTAAATATGAACGCTCTGTGTGTTTGATCTTCCCATATGGAAACAATCCGACCTCAAGTCGTCATCGTGATGATGATGGAAGGCAGTGTAATGGTGAATATAGAGGCCTGTAATAATGTAAGTGGAGGTGGAGGACCAGGCCATAAATAACGTGATGTTTGGATAGGATGTGGATTATGTACGTGTGTATAAGCGTATGTGTCTGTGTGTGCGTGTGTGCGTGCGTGGGTGTGAGGGGGGGCGGCGTCTGTTGTTTTAAGTGGAGATTTCCGAGTCGAGGCTTAAATGTTTGGCCTCGTGAACTGAACGGTTTTATCAGTCTGGGTCCTGACAGAGTGTCCAGAGAGGAGAGAGGGATGGAGGAAGGGAGTGAGAGAAGGACTGGAGGAAAGGAAAGGAAAGGAAAGGAAAGGAAAGGAAAGGAAAAGAAAGAGGGAACTCCTCTAATATTTCTTCTTCTTTCCCCCCTATTTTGATTATATGTTATTGATTATTGTCATTAAATCCATAACGCCACATTTTTCTCACATTTTTTTCTCGTTTTTATTTTTATGAATGTTCTCTTTTTTAAATCTGCACTGTGCGCATGCTTTTTACCCAAAAAGAGAAAAAAAGGAAGACAACATAAAACAAACACCATCGATCAAAAAACGAACTAAAACGACAATTAGAGTGTGTAAAAAAGAGACCCGACCTACTAAAACGGCATAAATAGGCAGTTTCATGTTGTTGGAAATTTCATTAATTGCTACGTCATCATCATCATCGTCATCATCATCATCAATCATTGCCATAACAACAACAACAACATAGAAGTGAGAAGTACAGTAAAAAGTGCACCATCATCATCATTTTAACTTAAAAACTATACAGCTGCCAAAGATAAAATTGTTAATGATAAACTTCTAACAATATAGAAATGTTTCCACGATAATTGTTCCACAAAGAAAGGAAGCTATCATTTTTCTTTCTTTTTTTTTTTTAAACACTAGAGTAGACTATGTTTGTTTGAGTTGGATTGATCCACCCCCCCCTGCCCAAATCAATTTTATGTATTTTATTTTTTAAAAGTTCACTTTCTTGCTTCATTGCGTCTTTTTTTTTCTTTCCCGCGCTTTGTACAGTCAGCAGACAGAGGCCCGAGGCCCCTCCAAGTCCGTCCAGCTCGCCAGTCGCCATTTTGAAAACTCAAAGTTCCTTTTTCCATCGATTGAATCGTGGAGACAGCGGGGCAGTCCAATGGCCTAAGACAAAAAAAACAGCACCCCCGAACCCACCCTCACCCTCCCTCACCCCTTCTTGTCCAACATTTACAGCCTCCTCGTCCCCCATCTCTCCTTCCGTCCCCCCCTCCATTTTCACCGCTTTTCTACCCTAAATTTGCTTGTGGGTTTTCTCGCAGCAATCCTCATTGGTAGAGGCCTGTGACCCCGCCGTGCCCGCCACCGAGCTTCCTCCTCCGCCACCACCACCTTCTCCGTCACCTCCTCCTCCACCTCCACTCGTGCCTCCGTCCCGCAGCTCCTTCTCCCTCCTCTCCCTCTCCACCGCCTCCTGCTCGCTCTTGCTGCTGGGGAACTTGTCCTTGTTGTTCTCCTTCTTCCACTTCATCCTCCGGTTCTGGAACCAGATCTTCACCTGCCGCTCCGTCAGCGCCAGCGCGTGCGACACTTCGATGCGGCGTTTCCGGGTCAGGTAGGGGTTGAACAGGAACTCCTTCTCCAGCTCCAGGGTCTGGTAACGGCTGTAGGTCTGCCGGCCCCGCCTCCTGCCAGCAGCTACTGGGGAGAGGTGGTGAGGTGGGTGAGGAGAGGGGGGAGAAATGAGAGAGGGGGAGACATTATTAGAGGCAAAACTACATTGTTACATCTTAACGTTGTTATCACCGCCTTCCACGTTAGACCCCTATATAAAATCAGACAAACCCATAGAGCCCATATGCTCGGCCTAACAGACTGCGTCATTAAAAATGGATTAAATTAATTTAAAAAGTGGAAGAAGGTTGTGTTTTCTTATTATTTTTCACAGCACTGTAAGAACACATCAAATATACCAGACATTCACTGAAAAATCAGCAGAAGAAGAGCAGAATGTCAAAAATATTTGATATAAATATTTGTCAAATATAACCCAAAGAGTCCAAGTGACATCTTAATAAAACATTCCAAAAAGCCTCATTTTATGAATATTAGACTGAAAACAAAAGAACATAATACATAAATGAGACAATAATCAACTTGTCAATAACTATTCATTCAATTAACTAATCATTTCAGAATGTATTTTTAAGACAAGTAATAGCAAAATTACTTAAAGTAGGACAATTGAACTCTAAAACCTGTTTGAGTTTTGGTCGAGGTGAGTTGGTTTACTTAGGAAGAGGTACGTTTGTTATCGGTCACACGGAATACTAATGAGTCCTATGTGTTGTCTGGTTGAGTTCACATGGTCAACATTTGCCTTTTTTGAATGTTTCCAGAACATTGTGCTCCCAAATAAACAAATACACTGTACACTGTAAAACACAGTGTACATGCAGAAGAAGAACACATTTTGTAACTTCAGTGCATGTGATGTAAAATCATGTGATCCTCATGTGACTTTAATGTTCAGGGGTCCCATAAAACACACGCTCGCTCTCGCTCTCTCTCTCTCTCTCTCTCTCTCTCTCTCTCTCTCTCAAACACACACACACACACACACACACAGAAACAGACACACACATCTCTTACTACTCCTCCTCAAACATGAGTCCAAGAACAGAAACACTCATAAACTGCAGTCACCATTAAAAAGGTAACTCTTATAACAGACTAATCTACCGAGCACTCTCAGAAGCCCGCATGAATATTTGATGCTATAAATACGTTTAAAGGGGAAAAAAGGACCCCGCACAGCAAAGAACAGAACACAGATACAAAGAGCTATAATGAGGAACAAAGACTTTTAATTAAAAACATATTATTATATTATGAACATATTATTATTTCCAAACCAACAGGTAATCATTTACTCTGCTCTCTCTCTCTCTCTCTCTCTTCCTCTTTCTTTTTATTTCCGCAGCTTTGAAAGCAGCGCAGCTCTTCCTGCCGGCGCACAGACGCAATATAAAAATCATAAATACTTAATAAAAGCACAAGAGGTCACAAGTTTGCGCACACACGCTGGACACGCATGGGAGAGAAAAGGGCGCGCGACTTTTCTTCAAATAATAAGTGTGAGATATTTCATCCACCTGCGTTTTATGAAGCGAGAGAGGAGACAAAATATTTGATTTTCAATAGTTCATTCAAACGGGGTGTTACTGTAATTATAAAAACTTCAGATATCATAATTTTCCAACCTGTGTGGCAGCACTGAAATATATAAACACCCTTAAAATGAGTTGTTAATAAAATAAGATTTATGCTCTGAGCGCTGCTAATAAACTACAAGTTATTTGAGTATAAAGAGCGAATAAAAGCGACACATTTAACCGTGAAAGCCTGGCAGCAAACCTCCGGACGGTTTATACATACAGAACATTTGTGTAAGTGATTATATTTCCATAAAGCTGTTTGTCTTCCTCTTTGATTGTTCCATAAAAAGGAGCTGTGCGCCACGGACAAAATATGCCCGTGATCATAAAGCTTTGCTGCTGATCTCAAGGCAAATTCTAGCCAATCACAAGAGCACAAAGAAGAGAGAGGATTCAAATATTTCTGCTGAATTAAAGAAAAAAATCTCTGATGTTTTATTATGTTCTGATTTGCCTTATTTGTGATAAAACGTCTGCAGACTTTTTTTCTTTATGGTCTGAGCACACACACATGCACACTCATACGCCATACGCACACACACACACTCCTTCCAGGACAATAAAGTTTGTGGATTACATTAAGGAAGAGGAAAATGACTTTGATGGAAGCGCATTCACTGCTCTAATCACGTACAAGTCTCATATCGTCTGTCTTGTCCGATCACATTATATAAAGACTGCAGGTTACTCCTGAAAAATATCTTCAATATCCACCATTGGATATCCTCCACCAACACCAACTCCAACCAAACTCCAGCAGAATTCTTTCTATACTACAGAAAGTGCTCTGTCTGCCTCGCATGGTCTCATCCCTGCATCATAGTGTGTGTGTTTGTGACTGTGTGTGGGCACAGAGCTACTTTTTATGGTAAAACAGCAGCAGCCGCAGGAGAAGATGAAGACAGGGGAGTCTTTATGGAAATGTAGGAACTTGTAAGTGATGTAAATGTCTTGTATGTGTTATTTGTCACAGGGCTGGCGCCGTGATTTCGTGCTATAGGGACTGAAGGGAAGTAGGCGCCACATTCACTGCTGTCACCAGTCATGAATTAAGGGAAATGAGAAACACTTTCCTGGATAAAATGACAGCACGGACGCTTTGATCTGAACACTGCAACATGCATGGGGGAATTGAACCCCCAACCCCTGGCTGCGTCAGTACAGTGCACACTAAACACCTTCCACTAACAGCTGTAGGGGATCAGATATCTGCTTTTTGACGTATAAATCCTGAAATTTGTTGTATTTATTTGACATTTTCCTGCTGAAGGATTACACGCTCTTTAACGGCCCGAGAAAATGATACAAGCTTTGGGATTATGAAACATTTTAAAGAGCCATTACATATGAAACCTTTACAAAGCCAATTAAATAACCCTAAACAAATGCATGGCAGTTGGCAGTTGACATTTTGGAGGAGGGAGAAAACGAGGTTTGCCCTCCACAACAGATGCCAATGAGAGCCGAGGCAAAAGACACTAATACCATTATATATACATACATTCATTCTTCGACCTAATCAGACTTGACGCTTCTTTTTTTCATTTTAAAGTCGTAGAGAGAATATGATTTCTAACCACAGTGGTCAAAGTCGTAAAACGGCTCATATTCACGAGTTTAGAATCAAACTCGGATATTAAACCTCCAGCTTGAGGGCTCAGGAGTATTTCAAGACTTATTCAGTGGGCAAGAGCCTCCATCGGTGCTGGGGTTATAACATAAAAAAAGGTGTGGAGGTGTGGAGGAGGTGGTATCCCTCTTTATAACACAAATTATGAAATGTACCCCCTCGTTAGAGGAGGGGATTTCTAGAGGTAAACGGGGGAGGATAACCGCCCTCCGCCGCTGCGCTCCATCCTCCCGTTTCACCCACAAAAGAGCGTCCGCCTTTTTTTTCTGCTATTATAACTAATAAATCCTCACAGCGGAGCAACCATAATATCCCATCAAACCGTGCACGGGCTGTAACTGCGTGCGTACAAAGCATTCTCGGACATGATCGGCGCGGCTCGACACGCCTGATTTCCTGTTTTGACTCGACTTTTCGGCCCCCGGATGATCAGAGCTGACTGCTCCCGATCCGGCACGCCGTTAAAAGCCCCAAAGTATACTGTCTGAAAACTATTAATCATGAGGCTAATCACCGCTGAAGAAGGTCTGGACCTTTCAAGAAGTTGGTTGTCCTTTTTCTTTTTCTTTTTTTTCTTTTTTTTTTTGCAGCCCCCGCGTTTGAGTGTTGGCCGCTCGTGTTTAAAAGCTGGGAATGATTTGAAAAGCTGTTACGCACACAGGGGAGCAGGGCCAGACAAGTGCTAGGAAAATATAAGAGAAGCGTAAGAGATGTAAATTATAACAATTTACAGGCCGAGCAAACGGGAAATCTTCAATAGAGACACACACGCACAGAGTGCACAGAGGAAACACTGCAGGGAAAGTGTTCACAGTCTTATAAAAACGTGCCGAAACGTGGATTGGCTCCTGTTATTACTGTTGTCTGGAGCAGGTGGGTGAAATGTTTGGATGGAAAGGAAGCAGCTCGAGGTGAAAACACACCTCTGTTGGTTGTTGTTGTTTATTATTTTTCTATTTTATGATCATAATCATGAAGCCACAAAAGTACCTGTACAGGCTATAACCCGTCTGCAGCCCCACTTTAAAAAATACAACCGAGAACAGGAGCAATAAACTCTCTCACTCACCCTCTCTCTTACTCTCTAACACACACACACACACACACACACACACACACACACACATACACACACAAATGCACACGTGCACACATGCATGCGTGTACATATGCACGCACACACACAACAGCACAGCTCAAGAAATATGGGCTCAAACAAAATAGGCTACTATACTGTACATGTCAATCCATTCTCTCTCTCTCTCCCTCCCTCCCTCTAACTCTATGTCTCTCTGACATAAAAATGCCTTCTTGCATAATCAGTCTTTTTGTGGTTTAAAGCCATCAATTATAAACTCCACTTCCCCACACTGCAAATAATTTATTTTTTCTTTTAAAAATCACATTCTTTTAAGATTTATCATCATATTCACAGGCTGTGTGTGCCACAAACACACGCACACACGTACACATGCACGAACACACACATGCACGAACACACACATGCACACACTCAGGACACAAAAGCAAACCCGGCTCAGACGTGAACCACACGTACATTACTTGTGGAGGTGATTTTGGTGTTTGAGTGAGCGGATCAGACAGGCCTTGTGTGTGTGTGTGTGTGTGTGTGTGTGTGTGTGTGTGTGTGGATCACACACGCTGTGATGATGCTAAAAAATACTGTTTTATCCTACACATACACACACACACACATACACACACACACATGCTCCCCCCCTTGCTTCGACCCTGTGGGGAAGTGGCCACCGTGTAGCCAAATAATCCCAGAGACCACAGGCAAGGCAGTAAAAAGTAAAAAAAAAAAAAAAAAAAAAGCAGTAAAAGTTTAACCCGGGTCAGAGCTGCGTGTCTAAAATGGGTCTGTGGCTGGAAACAACTACCTCCACCAACTCTTTCCCATCTGCTCCATGCAGGGGTGTCTCGGTTTTTTCGGAGGGGGTTTCACATGGAGAGGTCTCTGAGCTTCTGGTCTCTTCTCCCCCTCCTCCACCATCTCCCACCATCGCTTTATTTTTGACCGCTTTCCCCTTTCTCCCTCTGAGCTTCAACCCCCGACTCCATTCTCCCACTATATGGCCGGGGTAATTAAACCCTAAAGTCATTCACAAGTTTTGGTGCTGCCAGTAAAACCATAAACGTGCTTTTGTCCCCCGCTTTGAACGCAGGAAGCTCTAATTGCTCTTCTTAAGCTGCTGCTTTTAAAACCACTTTTCCAACTTTCCCCCTCTGTTTCCTCCACCCCGTGTTGTGCTACATTTGCTGTCCTCCCCTCCTGGAGGAGCAGCAGCTTTGCTCCAAACATGGACACTCACCTCTTGGGAGGGACGGATCGGCTTTGAACAAGGCAAAAGATTAAAAAGAAAAGCAGTAAAGTGTAGCCAGTCTCCGTTTCCTCACCTTGCGGCCTCATCCAGGGGAACAGCTGCGTCGGTGAGGGGCTCTGCTCGGTTCCCTCCGCGTCCTCGCCGCTGAGCCCCGGCGCGCCTCCAAGCTTACAGTCGCTGTACTGGACCAGATCCGCGTCCTGGGCCCCAAAAAGCGTCTGCCTCTGCAGGGCGTCGTATCCGTAGAAGTTGCCCGGCTCGCCGTGGCATGTGACCGCGCAGGGGCTCTGCTGGTACGGGTTACTTGGCAGCGTAGAAGCGCTGTGGTGGTAGAAGTCCTGGATCTGCGGAGCGTGCTGGAAGGTGGCGCCGGAGCCCGGGCCGTACACCACGGTGGGCCGGCTACCGGCCAGGTCCTGCGCGAAACCGCACTCGTAGTAGTTCGGACGTAACGAGTCCCCGCTTTTATATTTGGAGAAGAGCGAGTTGACGAAATATGAACTCATCTTTTGTGTTGTTGTTGTTTTTATTGTTGTTTCAGTTTGTGTTCGGCTCGGCGGAGTCAGAGAGGGACTGAAGGAAGCGACCGGCGGCTTTCAGTTGTGTTTTCTTTTTTTTCTGCTTCTGTCGTGCGGTTTGAGGCAGAGAAACACCGACACACACACAGAGACCGAGGGGAGGGAGAGAGAGAGAGAGTGAGGCAGGTCTGCCGCCGGTGTCGGTGACCGTTGTTGTGGTGTTTCCCCCTCACGGCCACAACAGACGAGCGGTGTGAGTAACGGTAACGGCAGCCAGCCAGAGCAGTAAGAGCCACAACAACCACAGCAACAACAATAACAACAATCACACCGATTCCATAAAATCTCCAGCGAAGAAGAAGAAAAAGAAGAGGAAGGAGAAGAAGAGGGAGAAGTAGAGGAGGAAGGGCTCGTGCGCATCACAATTCCGGTGTTAGCGCTGTAAGCGGGAGCCCTGTCGCGCTCTCAAACGGGTTTTCCGTGATTTACTCCTCTGCAAATGAGTTGTTTCATATTTTTTCTCCCTCCCTCCCTCCCTCTCTCTCTCTCTCTCTCTCTCTCTGGCTCGCTCTCGCGCGCACTCTCTCCCTCTCTTTCTCTCTTGCTCTCCTCCTGGCCCCGGTGTGTGTGTCTATGTGTGTATGTGTGTGTGTGTGTGTCGGTTTCAGGGATAATTTGCATCTATTATCAGCTCTTCATCCCATTGGCTTTTCCACGCACATAGACACACAAGCACGAGCGCGCACGCACACAAACACACACACATAGAGAGTCTATTATACACTTTTTTTTTCCTCCTGTTTTTTGCGCCTCTACCCGCACGCGCCTCTAAGCCTTAGATGATAGTCTCCCGGCTCCAGGAGCTCCGCGCGCCTGAGATAATGCAAAGGGAGTGAGAGAATGAAGAAAGAAAGGAGAAGAAGAAGAAGAAGAAGAAGAAGAAGAAGAAGAATAGGTGCAGCATCAAGCCAGAGAGGAGGAGGATGATGGGGAGGAGGAGGGAAGGGGCGGGGGGGTTAATGAGAATTCTGCCGCTTTGCATCTGATCAAAAGCACACGCACACACGCGCGCGCGCGCACACTACTCTTCCAACCAACCAACCAACCAACCAAAAGAAGAAGAGATGGATTTTTTCCCCCCTATGCTTTAAAGCTGAGATTGGGTTGGGTGGAGGTGGTGGTGCGTGGTGGGGGTGATGGTGTTGCATCGTTGAGAGAGTCTCTCTCATTAATTGCTCTTTCTCATTTCTCCTCTTGAACCCTTAAAGGGGAGCGCGTGGCTGCCGCTGCTGCTGCTGCTGCTGCTGCTGCATGGGAGCGAGGTGAATGAGGCCCGAAAATGTCAGGCAGCCTGGTGGAGAGAGGTTAACACAGACTGAGGAGTGAGAGAGAGACAGAGAGAGAGAGAGAGAGAGAGAGAGGGAGAGTGGAGGGGTAGTGTGCTTCCTAATTGGTATTGGTTTTAACAAGTACGAGCCTATAAATGTAATTGAGGTTTTAAAACCAGTTGTCGGAGCCTTTTTCTTGTCTTCCATTCCCAGCCTGACTGCTGCTGCTGCTGCTGCTCCTGATCAGGAGAGCTCCGGGGCCCCTTGGACGCACGCTTCCTGATCATCGTATACTTTTATAAATATGATCTCCATAAACATGTGAGGAGGACTGGGGAGGGTAATAGAGTAGGAGAAAGTGGCTGTAAACGCTTTAACAAACTATAAAGCTCCATAAAGCGGAGGGGCAGTGTTTGCTTGTTTACGTCCTCGCAGCAGAGAAACAAAAAGAGGGCTTTTTACGACGCGCCCTTTGCGCGACCGGAGGCCGTAAACGCCTCATCCTTTGCCCGGGATTTAATTGTTATTTTCGCCGTGGTTTTCCATAAGGCCGTGGTCCTTCCTGTCCTGTCTGAGTGTAAAGGTGGAGGTGGGAGGCGGTGTAGATAGGAGGGTTTTTTTTTTTTTTCTAACGAGGGATAAGTTGTGGAAAAGGTTAAGCTCGGCCTTGTACAACAGCCGGGGCTCGTAAAAAGTAAGATGGCCTAAAGTGCAGCGATTAGCCTCAAGTGTGGAGTCATTGCTGCTTCATTTTAGAGAGCCTCAAAGTTGGCTGCAGTCAGATATGATGGAGGTGTGTGCAGGTACAGCAGATTCCGGTAATATTATTTAGTTTTGGAGCTCTCGTCTGTGCGTCCGTTGCTCGCCCAGAGCAGTCAAATAAAAATGTCATTACCCGAATTCAATTTATTTAGATTATACAGCTGTGACACAAGAGGCCCAAACGTTGCCAGCGCGCGGCTGAATTACACACAGTGTTGAGGTAAATCAGCTGATTGTAAGCGTGACTTTCTGAAGGAGTAATTGCCGCAGTATTTTCCCAATTTATTACCCAGAATATGATCTTATTGAAACTTCACCGCGCCGTGTTTTACACTTCCAATAAAGCCGTTGCTTATGAGATCTGTTGGTGAGAAAGTCACCGAACGAGTGTCCACGCGTCTCACGCAGTAGAAGCCACGCAAGCCACTAAATTGGGTTAGAGACGCTGTAAACAACTCACCGCAAAGTATCTGGAGAAGAAACTGAATATCAATTCTGGTGCGTTTTTACACGTCCACACGAATGAAACCATCTTGACGGGAGTGGAAGTAACACTGCACATATGGATGCAGATTTTATTCACGTTTTACCAGAGGAAAAACATTTCTTCACCGAGTACACAAGCATGTGCAGCCCATACACACCTATACATGCCTGCATATAGAGCAGGACATGTGTACGGTGCGTCCTTGGTGTTGATTTTACGCACACACCCACACAAATAATTTAAAAATAAACATTTCCTGGCAGACTATATCCTGCACGCCTATGGGTTAATATTTTCCAAGGCCTCAACCCTTCCTTTTCATCCCCCGGTACGCTGTGAAAACGAGCTGAAGCCTCTTCACATGTCTGGATGTTCTAAAGCAAAGTCAAAAAGTCCTAATCACCTCAATTCTTCTTTAAAATGCCCTCTTTAAAATACATTAAGAGGAGGAATACGGCAAGATTCACCCCTCACGGGAGCTACAGGAGCTCGTGTCTGTGCGTGTCTTCCGTAAAGGACAGCAGAGCCTCAGGCGAAGCTGGGTTTTATCGGTGGAGCAAGAGCGCCATCAAGCGCTCGGTGACTGTAAAGCCACGCACAAGCGGTGGGGGAAAGCAGGCCTGTAATGCGGCTTTATGGTTGTATTAAGTGCGCACATAAAGCTACATAAGCTGCTTTAAAATCAAAGTGCGTGTTGTAATTGGAGGCCAGATGTGATGGTTGATTTGGGATTTGTGGGAGAAAAAAAGGGAAGTGAAGACAGAGCGGAAGTACAAAGGAAGAAGAATCCTGATGACAAGCTCTGTAATGAATTTATATGTTTGATTCACATTGTTAGACGCTCAGATGTGAAGTGCACTTTAAATATTATAATTAAATTAAAAAATAATTTCACTTCTTTTATAATTTCACCTCAAACAGACACAAAACTAAAGATCAGATTCATGGTTACAGAAGTCAGCGTAAATATTAACTGTACAAAGCCTTTTAAATCATTCTGTTGACATGAGCACAATTCTCGCGAGATATCTTCACTGTGATCTTTTTCTTCATTAGTTTTAAAGCTTTTTATTTTATTTTATTATTTTTTATTTATTTTTCATGATATTGATACTTCAAGCTTCAAATAACAGGAAATACCCATAACACCTGTGATATGACATTATATTAATTCATTACATTTATTATAGTATCATTTCATAGCTTATATTTACATTTGTTTGACAAAAACTCTTAATATTTATGATGAATATAAAAAAGTACATTTTTTTTTTAAATCTATGAAGAATAATAATCTTAGTAAGATTCTATGGTTTATTTTAATTTATTTCAATTTATTTATTTTATTTTATTTTATTTTGTTGCGTGTTAGAATGATCACTGTATTGCCTAAAAATAAAGTAATTAATAAAACTCGTATTAAAATGTGTTAAACAATAAATAAATAAAACAAAGTGAAAAGTGAAACGTCAGTGCAGTGAAGTCCAGTTCACACAAACCCGTTTTATTACCACAGATGATCGTAGCTTTTATGTTTGAGGGACCTGGTGTGTGTGTGTGTGTGTGTGTGTGTGTGTGTGTGTGTGTGTGTGTGTGTGTGTGTGCGCGCTCAGTGTGTGTGTAGGTTCCTAAATTACCGGCTGTAAACAGACTGTAAAAGCGGTTGTTACCATTATCTGAAGAGACTGCAGCCCAGATCCTCAGTTTCACCCCCGTGTGGAAATGTGAGCTGTGTGAGGCTTTCACGGCGGTGAGAGAGCTTCCACAATAACAGGCCTAATAATGACAACTCGTGTAATCCCGCTTTAACCCGCTAAACCCTACAGACAGCCGCTATGGAGAAAAAAAAAAAAAAACAAACATTTGGAGCTTCCTCTGTGTGTGAAGGTTCAACATCACGTAAACATTTCTCTGCTGCTGCTGCCCCCCCTGCTGCGCAGCCCCAAGCCCGGGCCCCGCCGTGCCCTTTAGGCCGGAAAAGAAGCATGAGAGACGGCCACAGCACACCCTGTCTGTCGGGGCTGTTTTTTTTTTTTTTTCTTTGGAGGGGGGTTCATGTCTACAGCTGTAAGGATGCATCTGAGTGGGACAAAGGGAGGTCGGACTGGAGACAACATAGAGCCAAACGGCTAGAAAACCATAAAACTCCCAAAGCTGAAAAGAAAAGGAGGAGGAGGAGGAGGAGGAGGAGGAGGAGGAAGGAGTCTCATCCTCTCTGTTACAATACAAAAGTAGCCCAGACTCAAATGAGGAAAACACTAAGTTTCACCTCTGAACATGGGTTTTTGCTGCGTGTTCGGGCCTCTCCATCTCTCCACAGGCTCTCTCACATCTGGAAGAACACTAATATTTGTCTATCAGTCCCATAAGCTCCAAATAAATTGGGATTTGAAACTTTTCCTCTAATATTTCCTCTCTCTGTGTGTCTTTCCTCACCCCCCTCCTTCTCTTTCTTTCGGCGTGTTTGCTTTACAGCCGTTTAGTTCTTAACCTTCAGAAATTTATACGCTATAAACTTTTATTGCCGTCATATCCTTTTATTGCGCCGCACCGCATTGAATCCTCTTTCTCTCTCTCCTCTCCTCTTCTTTTCCGTCTTCCTCTTTGCTGTTCTTTTTTTCTTCTTTTTCTTTTTTTTCTCTTTTTTTTTTTACGACAGTCGGCGGCGGCGGCTTCTTCCAACCCGCACGCATCCGCTCCCGCATCCCTCATCACACCCTCCTACATTTTTTTTTTTTTTTCACCCGTGAGCTCAAGAGACCCCCGGTGCGTGCAGCACATCCTGCTAATCTCGTGCTGTTTGTTTCCGTGTTTGAAAAATAGGAAGTGTGCAAAACAACTGACGTGAGAAAGAAGAAGAAGAGGAGGAGGAGAGAGAAAGAAGAGAGAGAGCTGCTGGTGTTTTATTGGCCCAAAGGGAGAGAAATACTATCAGATTTTTTTTCTTTCTTTCTTTTTTTTCTAAGCAAGGTAAAATAAAATAAATGAAACAAACCCTGACGGCCTGCTCTGCTCTGCTCTGACCGGAGTCCACTTGTGGTTTTACAATTACAGAAGAAATAAATGCAAGGAAGCCTCATCTTTCCTGCGAAGCTCCACCGGGCGACTCGCTGCAAGAAATCAAACCCGCTCGGAGATTTGTGGCTTTGAAACAACTGCTGTGAATGCAAATGGATGTGAATCATTTGGAAGAAACGGAGCGATGGTGCTGTCTGTGTGTGTGCCGCTGCTTTAACCGTTTGTAAAGGAATGGGCCAACAGGGGCCAACTGCACGGACCGCAAACAGATAATATGAGCGCGAGTCTGCTGCAGGATGACATCTTCATGTCACAGCGTTAGTTATTGGTTACTTTTAGGTTTCATTTTAATTCTTCAGATCACTATTTGCAACCATTTATTTTACTTCTTCTTCTTCTTCTTCTTCTTCTTCTTCTTCTTCTCTGACTACTTGTTATTATTATCAGTTTTCGGATTTTTTCTTTGGATTTTTAATGCTTGTTTTTATTTGTTATTGCACTTAAAATCAGTCCTCATTATTACAAACAGCTCGAGTTATTATAAAATAATACAAAGTATTTAAGCATACATATACATTTATAAATAAAATAAATTATAAAGTTTCTCATGCATTACTTTGTATTATGTATTTGTGTATTTATTTTTTTACTATTTTTTTTTAGTTTTTTCCCCTTTATTTTATTTTATTTTATTTTATTTTATTTTTATTTTTATTTATTTTATTATTTATTTTGGGTGGTGAGTCAAACGTTGCTTGACCAACAAAAAAAAAATAGACTAATAAATAAATGTATAAATACTGTGATGACTGATAGGAAAGCTTTATAATTTATTATATTCTTAAATCCATGTCTTTAATCCTTCATATTATTTTATAATAACTTTTTTTTTTTTTCCCAGAGCTTTCAACCACTTCTGAAACCGCCTACCCATGATGCACTGTGGGTGAACTGTTTTGAACTCTTGGGTTATCTCTGAGCAGAAACATCTGTCACGTGCACATTTAGATGACAACTATATTTTCGTGTGTTATGACATAAAGGGCTTAACACACACGCACACACTTATATTATGATATGATTATTAATGTTGAATCTCTTCTGCATGTGTGTGTGTGTGTGTGTGTATGTGTGTATATAGTTTGACGTCACTTTTCTCTGCCCCTCTGCGCCACGTGCACACACTGTTATTATATCTGATGTTATTATTATTATTTATTTATTTATTTATTTTTCTCTGCCCACTCAGAGTTCAGCTGTAACACGTGCAGAGCAGCCAGCAGCATTTTGGCTCATCGTCCAACTTTAATGAGTCCAGAATGGCTGATGTGATCTGATCCATACAGCCGTTTGTATCAGTGGGACCATAACTCTCTTTGAGAGAATTTATGAATATGAATGATATTCTCTGCTGCTTGATGAATTATAGAAGCTGTGCGGTGTAAAACAGCTCATTCAGTGTGGGGGACAGGGGAGAGCTGCTCTGGGGCCTGCTGTGCTCTAACATCCACCCAGAGTGTGTCAGCGCAGCCGCTTATTATCTGTAGACTCTGTTTTAATATGAGAGGATAAAGTGAAGACATATTGGATTGGCCACGTTCGCCCCGACTTGAAATATGAATTTTGCCAGCAGCAGCACGTGGTTTGTCTTGTGCAGCCCATTTAGTTTCAGAAAATATCACTGAAATGATGAGGCCTGCACCTACTTTAGCCGCACAGCTAAATCACCGCACAATGAGCCAATCTGGATTTTTCCATTGCCTCACAGTTGGGATGTATTACAGAGAAAGGGAAGATGGGAGTTTGAGGTGGGGGTGGGTGGGGCTGTGGGATGCAGTGGGTTGTGTGTTTGGGTGACAATTTCAGCAACATAGCCCCCCTCTAACAACTGACTCCAGACCGGTGACATGCACGCTGCAGAAATTTTATGAGAAACAGACTGAAGAGAAATTTTCTGCTGATCCAGGTTTCTGTTGGTGCCCAGATCCAGATCAGACTCTATTACAGAGCTTAATTAGACAGTGACATTAGATTTATACAGTATATAATACATATATCTGTCTCATTACTGCATGTATAGATCAAGAAAATATGGCTAAGCAGCAAACTCCAGACTGACTCCAGATGAGACAGATGAACAGATTTCTGCTGTTGTGAAACTTTGGCTTATTTGTATGCATGAACATGACAATAATTTGTCACAAATGTTGGTTCTATTCACTATTTACTAAGTAATCTTTCCACATGAGTACATATAAAAGGCTGTGTTCGTATCAGTCTGCTCTTCTTGTGTAGAAGTACTGCTGCCTCTCATTTTATCCATGAGGCGAGCTGTGCTGCTCCTGGTTCTGCCCTCTCCTTGATGAGGCCATGATGTCTCCCTGGTGTTTCCGAGCCTCCACAACTGAAAGTCATCCTTGTATTAACCTGATGTGAATGTGTGTTGTGGTGTGAGGATTCCTGCACGCTGCATTCTCTTAGATTTACTGTGCCATGTGTCAAACCCTCCACCCTTCCCCACACACACACAGAGGTGGGCAGCTTGCAGTTGCCGTCGTTCCCTGGGACAGCAGGCTGAGGCTGGAGGGAGGCCTGCAGCAGAGTGCAGCTTCTGGATTTAATGAAGCTCCGACCCTGCTAGACCTCAGAGAAGTATCACAATCATCCGCCGTCGAGTCCACAGATGGTTTATGGGATTGCTTTGTTGGGGCCCAAGCCTAAAGCTGCTTAAATCCTGAGGCCTCATTGGTTGGGCCCAGCGGTGCAGGGTGAAGCAGAGAAGCTGTGCTGAGACTTTGTTCACCATCACATTTCTTTCTTTACACTGGCGCTGTTTACACTGCTTTCACTGCCTGACACCGCTAATACACACACTGACTGAGACATCATGTTACAGTCTATTTTAGCATTTAGCACATAAACATTTGTTACACATCAACACGCTCTATCATCATCATAAACTATTATTTTATATGTTCATTGCTGTATTTGCCAAGGGTCATAACTTATCCTTATATTTCCTCCTGTTATATATTTATAACAGTGTATAAACAGTTAATAAATTGATATTATCACACTTGAATCTAGTTACAAGCAGATTTGAGACCATTTAAAGTGTTTATTCATGTATTATAACTATAAACAGTTAGTCAGTGCTTGATATTATAACATGTTGTAATGATTTGTCTTCATACAACTCAGTTTAATTTTGTTTATATAGCGGCAAATCACAACAGAAGTTATGTCAGGACACTTTCCATATAGAACAGGTCTAGACTGTACTCTTTATAATATTATTTACAGAGACCCAACAATTCCCACCATGAGCAAGCACTTGGTGACAGTGGCAAGGACAAACTTCCCTTTGAGAGGCAGAAACCTTGAGCAGAACTCGTCTCATGGTGGACGGCCCTCTGCTGTGACCGGTAGAGTTTAGAGGGTGAGATGTGTTTGAATTCACCTGGGAATGACTGAAATATGTTATACATAGTTAACATTTAACAGTTGCTCAATGGAGGACTTTATGAGAGTGCGTTAAAGAGTGTTTGTTTAGTGTTATAAAGCTTGAGATGAAGTGTTTCCAAGACATCTGCTGTTCAGTGCTACTACTCCTTCTACTGATATTACTCTTTAAATTATAGACTTGTGTCAGGCTGCAACTACTCCTGCAACCATAGGCCAGGATTTTACTGTTGAGGTCATGTCCTCAGCCAGGTTTTAGGTGGATAGTGATATTCCACAATGGAAACTAAATGAAAATAAATGAATACAGAGCCAAAGTTTGCATTTGAACAGATAAACAAATAAAAATTGTGGTGAGTCTAACATTTTTATGAAGGGTGGAGTTGCATTGGGGGAATTTGGACTTTAGTATTTTTCTAAAATCATGACTGTGGCTTTGCCTGCAAACCACAAGTGAAGCAACAAGAGCAACAATTGTTGATTTTCAAATAATTTGCAAATACAAGCAGCTCCAGTGATGAGAGTAAGTACTGTTTGCGTACAAGTACTGCCACTTGGAAACCTAACCATTCCATGCCATTGTTTTCTTCTGCAACTTCTGGCAACTTTTACTACTTCAAGTGAGCTACAACAGTTTGTACATTTTGTGAGAAGCAGAGTGGAAATAGAGCTCCTGCAGCCCTCATCAGACTCTGTGTCTATCAGTCGTTTGGTGCAGAGACAAACACAGGAACCGCAGCGACTTCACAAAGCTACTAATGGACGGATGACGACGCTCCTAATGAATGCACTCATCATCTGTGTGTGTGTGTGTGTGTGTGTGTCGGAGAAAAGAGGAGGGGGGGTGTTTATGGGTTTATGACAGTCTTTTGGTGTTGCAGCCAAACAGACGCCCCTCTCCTTTAAGCTTCAGTGTACAACTGAAGAGACACATATTTTAAACACATGCTGGCTCATCCGCTTCTGTCTCTCACAGTCCCCCCACTCGCCTCTGTCTCTGCCTGTCTTCCCACAGAGACCAAATTCAATCTGGAGAGAAGAAACCGAAAGGAAAGCCGAGTTTCTTCTCTCTCTGAACTTTTCAGAGGACAGCGGGAGAAGGAGGTCTTTCCAGGACGGAAATTATGCAAATTGTCGATTTCAGCTCCCCCACAATTTCTCCCAGATCAACCCTGTGTTCAATTAGCAGAAATGAAGCGTGATCGTACTGTAAAGTCTCTTTAATAGGAATCCAGCATCAGCAGTGCCATCGCACAACGAAACAAAGAGACAACAACACAGAGAAAGAGAAGGAATAAACATACAAGAAGGGAACATTTCACGTGGAGGAGAGGATCAGAGTGACTGGAGTTCGCCTGCTCGTTAATAAAGCCTTTACTGTGGCCACATGGCTTAGATTTGTCTCATTAAAAAAAAAAAAAAAAAAAAAAAAAAAAAAAAAAAAAAAAAGCAGAAGGAAAATAAAATGACATGTCCACATTTATCAACTGCAAACACTCCAGAAACTTTGTTCCTCCAGTCAGGAGAGTAAATACTGGGACAGGGCGCGGGGGGAAAGTCATAGAAAGGGCAGGAAGTAAATAGAAAATGTCTTTTGAGTCAAACCTTTTCGTCCTCTCTGTCCCAATACTCATCACTTTTCACCATTTAAAACAAATCATAGACACGAAGAGCTCATCGGACTGACGTGAGAACAGATCATTCAGACAGTCGGCACAACAACATGGAGAACAGAATGTAAAGAACATGACAGACAAAAAGAGGAAATCATCTATATTACAGTAAGATGCCATGTTCCAATAAGACAAAACAATAATCAGCATATTGAACTCATTCCAATAAGAAAAAAAAGACGAGGTTACTCACTTTATATACAATAAATTAGAAATATTTCCTATCAAGAAACTTCTATTTAGTCTTTTTTTAATTCTTCTTCTGTAAGCATTCCCCTCCGACAGATTTAACACACAAAGAGCTAAACGACGACTTCGAATGACGAAAATGACTCGAGGCATGCGCAAACCATGTAAACATTTTTACTCGTAAATAGAGGATTTGATGCTGCTTGTCGAGAAAATGTCTCTTTTAAGACTTTGCAAAATAAAATAATAAAAAAAAATTTAAAAAAAAAACAAAGGCCGGTTGTACACCCGTTCAGTTCTGCGTGAAATGAGAAGAAAAACTGGAGGCAAAAGAAATCCACGCAAGTGTGCGTAAACTCTGTAGGCCTATATATGTGACTAATTTTTACAATGTTGGTACACAAGCAGCCTGTGATCTGCAAGCCGCTACATCCTAGCACCACACACACACACACACACACACTCTCTCTCTCTCTCTCTCTCTCTCTCTCTCTCTCACACACACACACACACACACACACACACACACTGTTGTAAACGTTGTAAAGCCTATGTGTTGTTTATGATCCGTCCATAAAACTGCCGTCGGACGCCATTTAACTACGCCCGACACTTCAAATAACGCCATAGTAGCAGACCTGCCTCCCAAACACGTCCTCTTCATATTTTAACACTCAGATCCATAAAACTCTGCATAAACTGAAGCCTAACCAGACAATACTCCGAGCTATTAAATGTAGACACGTTTGCTGAAGCGTTTTTTTCACGCGGGGATAAATCTCTAAGTGTTCTGTTAGGCTACGTTTGTTGATATGAGCTAATATAGAACCTCTAGGAATTATATTTTCAGGGAAATAAAACTCAACAGATACTGTGAATAAACGTGTGAGCGCTCTGTCTTCACTCCCAGGTTACGTTTACAAACCGCCGTCGCAACCACTGTCCATCTATTTCCTGAAATGAGAGAGAAACCAGCCTTGCATAGCAGATAATACACAACATACTGTATGTATAAAAATAGAGCAGATTCTTTCTTGAAATGCAAACTAAGAACAACGTTAAATGAAGAGTGGGAGATGGTGGCTGAGGAGATGGAGATGTTTGGCGCAGGAGAGCGCTGCGTGCGCGCATGGACTTTGTGCGCACTAGAATCTGAAATAAGCCTGTTTACATCTTCAGAATTAGTTCAGGATAGTCTAATTCATCTTTAATGCTGCTACAGAGTGAAAGCATGCAGGGTCAGGATTTTAGAAGAAGAAACCAGAAGTATCTTCATCGCCTGGAGAGTCAAAGTAGATCAAGGCCGACTTCACCGGGGTTGTGGGTTCACACAAAACTGTGTTTATTATTTTAAAAAGATGGATATGATTTATTTTCTAAAGACAAATCTGGTGCTTTTCGCTGTGACTCCTCTCAGATAAACCCTGTTAACTCCAGGCTCATGTGACGCGGAGGGGACGACTATCGATAGCCGATAAAAGGCCGCAGATGAGCCGCCGCTGCAGCGCATAAAGCATCGGGAGAGGTAGCTGAAGGGCGGGGATCCAGGATATCGACAGCAGCCTAATCGGATCCCCGGTTGCTGAGTCGGGTTAACACCCGCGGCCACCCCATCATTCCCTACCCTCCTCCCCCTCCTCCCTCCTCCCTCTTCGGTATCTGCTCATTACTTAGGCCGACAACCGGGAAACAAACGGCGGCTTGCTGCTTGTATCAACGCCGACGATCAGGCGCTTTCTAATCAAATTCTGCCAGCAATGAGAGAAACTAGAAAATGGGAGAAGAAGAAAAAGGAGGATGAACACCAGTGTGTGTGTGTGTGTGTGTGTGTGTGTGTGTGTGTGTGTGTACATCACCCTCCACCCTTCGTGCTTATTAATGGCCATGTGAAACCCCGGTTTCAGCACCTCCGCGCGCCTCCGGTGTCAGCTACAGAACAATAAATAACTAATAAAAGGAAGAGTAGTGCTTGAGAGAAAAAAGAACCCCCCTACACACACACACACACACACACCAGGCTACCATGGCGGTTTGCTGCCTTCTTCCCTTTCATAATGGAGCGTAATATCAAAGTCTAAATAATAGCGTAATATAAAAGTATGAAGGAAGAACATGAGCTGTCAGTTCATCAGACAAACAGTTTCATGAGAGCAGATCCAGAAGCTGGTCTGTGGGTTTTTTTACCCATCATTCCTCGCGACCACAAACTCAAATGATTCCAAAGTTCCGACCTTCCTCTAATGTCAGACCTTCTTATGACTTCCGTGTTAACGTGGTTGCGTCCTCAGCGTCTGTTAGAGATCAATAAAGCCATTGATCAATTGTATAGATTGGTGTGATTAGACTGAAGCTCACGTTAGTGCCCGAAGGTTAAAACAAATTGGAAACAGCAGATGTGTGTGTGTGTGTGTGTGTGTGTGTGTGTGTGTGTGTGTGTGTGTGTGTGTGTGTGTGTGTGTGTGTGGTGTGTGTTTGCAGTTTTTTGGGGAAGGCCATTTTGTGTTTAAGATTATAAGAAATCGGGGACTTTATGTTGGATACATTGTGTGAGCGTGCGTGCATGTGCGTCTGAATGTGTATGTGCGAGAGTCCGGTTAGTCCTTGGGTTGGTCTTTGCTCTGTTTCTTCATTTTCATCCTCCGATTCTGGAACCAGATCTTCACCTGCCTCTCAGTCAGGTTGAGAGCGCGCGCAACCTCATGCCGCCGGTCCCGCGTGAGGTACATGTTGAAGAGGAACTCCTTCTCCAGCTCGAGCGTCTGGTATTTAGTGTACGGGCACCGCTTCTTCCTGGAGGAACGCGCGTGGAGCCAGTTGGCCGAGGGGTCATCTGAAGGGAGAGGAGACAAGGAAAGGGAGGAAGGTTGTTATTAATAAAATAAAAATAAATGATGATGAGAACATCCGACAAAACACTCCTCAAATGATCAAAACAACATCATCCCGTGCATAAAAGTCGCAGACGCTTGTGCGTAAAAAACACCTGACTCTGCAATTGGCACGTTGGTGCGTAAACTAGGTTTATGGTGTCAACATAGGGCGCAAATTTGACACGAGTAGATCCATGGCTGTTTTATTTGACACCACGTGGAAGACAGACGGCCTGATCCTTCCTGCTGTACCCATGAACGAGGAGGAAGACAGTATGGACAAACATGAGCAGAGGCTCACTATTAGGATTTTTTCTAAAAAAAAAAAAAAAAAGAAGAAGAAGAAGAAGTAGAAAGAAAGAAAGAAAGAAAGAAAGAAAGAAAGAAAGAAAGAAAGAAAGAAAGAAAGAAAGAAAGAAAAAGCTACACAATCATTGATCTGACACTGATGATTAACACTGAGCCAGATTAAAAATATATTAATTTCATTTATAATGTGAGCAAACCCATACACACAAAAAGTACATTTAAATGATGAAGCTCGTATGCAGGGAGATATCTGGCTCCCGTTTGAAGGTGACCTTCAGCGGATAAATATTAGATGCTCTAATCATGGACGTAATATTGACGACAGACTCGTGATAACAGAAATAAAGCAGAGCAACAGTCAGAGAGTTTTGTTAACAGGAGCCGATATTCTGCCTCGCGTGATGACAGCGAACACACAAAAACATATCAGAGATGTTTCACGGCGCTAATACCGCTTTTTTTTTTTTTTTTTTTTTTTTTGCGCAAGAATTACGAGCACATTGCAGCACAGCACACTGTCACTGCGTCACTTCTGATTGCTCCTAAATTAATAAGCGGCTGTAGATTTATGGCCCTGATGGGATTAGAGGAAAAATATTTCTTGTGTTCTTCCTTCGCCCTTTATTAATCTTCTATAGATCCAATATGATATTCACACATTTCACACAATAGATGGTACTGAACCCGTTTAAACACATGTTACAGTGGAGGTGACACATTTTATTCTTCATAATTAAAGACGTAAATTAACTTTAAAAGCAGACTGTTTTCACACAAGGAGTTCTTTTTACAGCGTTGTGAAATTAAAGGTGATAAAATGGAGGATTTGTAATGACACTCGGCTCCATTTTGCCACATCAGAATTGCGACGGGCTCCAACACGCTCGAGAGAGAGCGAGAGAGAGAGAGAGAGAGAGAGAGAGAGAGAGAGAGAGTAGAAACCCCGTCTTTCTGTGTGGAAACTTGTGTTTGAAATAGTAAATAACAACGTTGTAACGCATAAATATAGAGACTCCTAAATTGGATGTTCTTCATTTTCAGCGGAGAGACAATTATGAATTATTGTCTTCATTTTTTTTTTCATCTCTGTCTCCATTTCTTTCTTCCATGTGTCTTGTTTGCCAGGCCACCCTGACTCCTCCACCACCACCCCCCCTTCCCCACCACCCCACCCCTCTTTATGGCTTTCAGACCGATGTAATTAGCAGAGACTTCTTGTTTGGGACGCATGGGTCTGGTTTAAGGCTGAAAGCTATCTGCTCTTCCCCTCTGCAAGGCACCAAGGCATCTCAACTATGAGGCCGCTTGCTGGGACTCTCACAGCACTGAGGCTCTTTAAAGAACAAATCCACCATGACAAAAACAGAGGAACTGAGCTGTTACATCTCAAACACCTCCAAATATCACTCTGTTTTTGATCGGTTCAGCCAGGCACCTGTAATCTGAGAAGATATTTCATTATGAAGACTATCAAACCACGTTCAGGAAGATTGTGAGAGGCGAGAGCTTTGGTTCTGGTTCACTTCCACTTTTACATCTTCTAAATAAAACCTTTAACCGAGAGCAATCATTTCCTGTGGTTAGGTCAGGCTCCTCATCCAGTCAATCACAACTCAGTCAGCCAGCAAACAGTTGCTCGAGTCTCTGAAACCAAAAAGAGTCTCAAGGCAAACAGACAAAGCTCAAAATTCTTCCCATTTGCTGGGATTAGTTCAATAAAATGTGTAACAAAAATCTTAATCTCTCATGACGAACAGCAGCGAGGAGAAGTTTGCAAAGCATAAAATCAAGACCACACTGGAACGGTTTTCTGTAAAGCTGCTGTTTGTTCATTACATTTTATCTGTGACTCCGATCTCAGTCAGCAGTGTAGCTCCAAGTCTGGTGCAAAACCCAAAATGTCACTGAAAGAGGGGATTCCACTCTGGATTTATAGGTTTAAAAAAAAAGGTTGATGTGGAGTCACTGGTTGTTTTTGTTATATTAAAGCCTTCCTGAGGCACTTCAAGTCAGACTGAAAGAAACACAGCACACATGCAGCCTAACCATCAGACTGAATTTAGGGATTTAAGCTTCATCTAAATCAGTCTGGACCAAAAAGACTCGCCTTGTTGCTTTTTTAACAGCAAAAAGAAAAAAAAAGAGATTTATCCTTGCAGTCAAGAGCAGATCAGGTCTGCAGGGCTGTGCATTATAAAGGAGATTTTCTGTCCCTATGAAAATGTTCAAAAGCTTCAGTCCTCTGGTCTAAAATGGCAAAAGGGATGATCACTCATAAGACATGGGGAAAGCCCGAGCTTCAGCGCCTTTTGACGCCAAGCAGAGAGAATTAGAGTGTGTGTGTCCCTCCCCGAGGAGCCAGCCTTTTTCCCTAACTGATGTTGGGTGTTGGCTCTGTCTGTCTTCAATTTCACCGGTAATATTTCACTACACATGACAATCATACATGCTATAACGCTAAGGCAATTCACACAACGGCATGTGACATTCATAACAATTTTTTTTTTTTTTCTGCCAGTTGTGAACAAAGAACTGTTTTGTGTGGCACCATGAGCAGCTTCGCATTTGATCAGATTCATCTGCATTGAAATGGTTTACATTTAAATGTGCAGCTTCTGTTTTGTGTAGAAGAACGTTTACATTGGATCATCGGATGATGAAAATTTAAAAAAAAAAAAGTACTGATGACAAATGGTTCAAATCAAATGTTTAAAGGTGAGATAAGAAATGAAAAGCATAGTCTGAAAGCAAACGGACCCTTTGTCAGAGTTTGAAGTTTACTCTGCTATTCAGGGACAAGATGAGCAAATGTGAATAATCAACAGTAGAATGTGTCTAAAATGATTCTAATCATTTTAGTCATAAAGATTATAAGCTGGTCTGAGCTTTTCATTTTTACTTTTTTTTCTTTTACCTTTCCTATACAGGCCTCTATAATTACTGATAGCAAAGACACACACAAAGATGGCCACTTTAAATCAATACAGGGCTGTTCGCAGATGATCTAAATCAGACTCCTGAGTTTAAATTGTACATTTTTAATTTCAAAGATTAACCAAAAGCTGTAAACCATGTTGAGAAACTGCTAACAGATGTCCGCCTTGACCAATTCATCACCAAAGCATCAGCTTCCCTCATCATTCATATATCATCTGTCACACATCGTGGTCACTACACAAGAAGTTCTCTGATTGATGAACTATGTCGTCACCAAATCTGTCAACTGTCTCCCACATTTCCTACATTTCAGAGAACATTCCACATATCAAAACAATAAAGTGTAGATAGATAGATAATAAATAAGGACATAAGTTCATTTAACTTCAAAAAGACACGGCTTTGCTGCTTAAATCTATTAAAACAAGTTGACTGTGTGTTCTTCATTGTCAATGTGAACAAACACATTAGAAAAAAGCTAAAGAACTAAAGAACATTGTGTTCCTGTTAGCTAACACTACAAATATGGCCATGTTATTTTATGCAGGACATGTGGACGTCAGAGTTGAGCAAATCAACTGCGATGCTGTCAGAACCATTTCTCTTTAGTTTTTTGGGGTAATTCAGAATATTAGATACTGAGACTTTGGGTCCAGAATAAGATCAAAAGTCAAGATGGCTTCCAGTGATGTGCACTGCATCACCCAGCCTCGGTCCCTGCACGGATCTGATAGAATACAGCTTCCCCGTATTATTCCCACCAGCCGGCCATCATCAGTAAATGCGTCCTTAATACCCTCTGGAATCAATTTTCTCCAACATGGCCAGCATGTAAAGGATCGATTTCATCTCAGAGCAAAATAATGCCTGGTAAAGAGGTGAAGAGAGGCTGGAGGGTGGGGTGGGGGTGTGTGGTGCTTTTGTCACACGGTAAAGTGGGTGCTTTGCATTCTCCGGCTGTATAATCACCTCTAGCACCATCCATTACCCTCGGAGCTGTACCGCGACCATGGCTGTCACACAGGATGAGGAACCGGTTGAGGGGTGGGGAGTGGAGGAAGAGGGAGGTGAGTTGGGCTGGTATAGACTGTTTTTTTTCTTTGAGGGGTGGGAATACAGTAGGGATGATGATAAATACAAAGTATGGGTGGGGGGGTTATGGGTGCATAGCTTGTGCAGTCCTAACTTGAAGTTTTCTCTTTAGGCTACGTCCATGTATCTCAGAAGTGATGTGTGGTTGGATGTCCCATTGACAGGTACATGGATGAAAAGATTGATTTTCCCGTAAAGCTATGGCCCTGCAGCATGATGTGTTCAATTGCAGGCCAATGTGTGTCTTTGCCTATGGGTGTGTGTGCGTGTCCACGGTGATGAATGCTGCTTGCATGGAAACAGTGACCAAAACGGCTACAACACTAATATCACATCTCGTCTCTTTCTCTCTCTTTCTTCCTCCCATTGCAATTTCACCCTAATAGTTCCAGAAATTGACCTCTCATATATCCCAAAGGCACGTTATTACATTTCCCGAAGTCGTATTTTATCTCCCTCCCCCAACGCTCCCACCCACCCAACCCTTACACCCCATCTCACCCAGCCACCAACAGCAACACGCCAATTAATGGGGTTGTTCACCCAGCGTTATAACTTAATAAACTTCGGGGGTAATAACTTTCTCGCTCTGCCCGGCAGCAGCAGTAGCAGCAGCAGCACAAAGACTGAAGTGTAATCTTGTAGTTTATTCTGGATGGGCGCCCAGCACCAGTAACACAAAGAGAATCTGTAGCTGGATGCTGGCTTTGACTGGAGGTGATGTTTTGAAAGGTAGGATTCCACAGCGGCCATTTTGAAGACCAGGGGAGAGAAACTCGGCCTCGGTTTGTCCTGCTGTTATATGCCAAGATGCAGAAACCGATCATTTTACAGATTCTCTACTGGAAAGTGCACGAGAAAAAAAACTAATTCAAAGATTTCAAGTTGGACAGTGTATTACAAGCTGCCACATCCTGCCTTCAGGCCAAGTTGGCAACCTTCAAATTCAGCCTTCGCAGTGTCCTTGTCACATTTACAAGTTTGGAAATGGGAGGCATTCCAACTATTAGAAATGTTTTCCTTTTTGGCAACACTTAAGAAGCAGCAATGTATTTGCCTTTAAAGCTCCCGAAACATCAACTATCAACAAAATTCCTTCTTATTATCAATAATAGTGTGGACTTCCAAGAATTCTGCCATGCTGTAACATTTGCACGCAAAAGCCTCATAAATTCAAAGCTCTCAGAGGAATTTGGCCACTGTTGAATACTACCATACACTGTCAGGCCACTCGGAGACTTTTGGGACAACATAAAACCCTTTGTGCCGTCACAGCACCCAGACGACAATGATACAGCTCAAATATTCAGAACATCAAAAGTTGTCGTTTGCTATCTTATTAAGTGAAATGGGATATTTTACTCAAATATTAACATAAACACAGCTGGGAAGTTCTCATGACTTTGACTAAGCAAAACCAAGACCAAAGTTCATTAAGCATATCCAAAGGAAATATGTTTATTCTCCTGCCAGACATTAGAAAATGCAACATTTTTACACTTGCCTCCTAAAGGAAGGTTTTCCTTGGCACTCTCACCAAGTGCTTGCTCATGGTGGAAACTGTTGGATCTCGCTAATTATAATAGATGACTTCTGTTATGATTTTGCACTATATAAATTAAATTAAATTGAATCTATTGAACAAGCAGATTTCACGAAACGTCAAACTATTTCTTTAATCCAGAACAAAACAGCCACAAAAGGTGAGCCAGACAGCTGCGGGGTTGAAGATCATTCTGAAAACACTTTTGTCCACGTTGCTGTCGGTTGTACCACTCTGCCATTGAAGCGCACAGCAACCTAGCACAGCTAAGTGA
Source organism: Protonibea diacanthus (assembly GCA_028641955.1). Classification (NCBI taxonomy): domain Eukaryota; kingdom Metazoa; phylum Chordata; class Actinopteri; family Sciaenidae; genus Protonibea; species Protonibea diacanthus. Next base: position 18,257,954 of record CM053994.1, on the reverse strand, counting down.
AAACAGCCTCATCTATGAAGCGTAATGAGTTGATGGGAACTGAATTCCCTTTAAGGAGTCCAGTCATATTTACACAGGAGAGAAGTTCAAAGAGTCTGAGGCTGCACTAACCAACCTGCCTTTTCAAGACAAGTGGGTTTCTCTGGGTGTTGCTTGGCAACCGTTCAGTTCAATCAGATGTGTCAAAGTGAGGGTTGTTGTGTTTATATGTAGATTTGTGCGCCCTTCAAAATGGCTGCCACGTGAACAATAGAAACAGCCTTCACTGCCTTCTGCTGGTTGGTGCAGCTCCCACTACCTGCCACACTGACCCACTGCACTACAGACACGTCCATAAACAAACCATAAGAAGTGCTGATGCTTACAGAGAAACTTTTTTTTTCTTGTTTTAATTGAGTAGACTTTCAGTTTTGTCTCTTTGAACACAGAATCCATTACAGGCGAGCTTTCACTACCACAAGCCAGACTGGGACACGCAGTGTTACTGGTGGAAAGTCTAATAATTCAGACTGGAGGCTGCTGGGCTACATCCAGCCCTTAACCAGCTCCCTGCTCTGATGGATTGCATGCTCAGATGCTGTAATAAGGTGGCTGAGTGTGTGTGCATGCGTGTGTGTGTGAGAGAGAAAGAAGGAGAAAGAAATGTGTAATGTGTGTAAGGCGTAATAAAGTGTGTAATATTTGCAATTTGTATTTCTTCCTCTGAAAAGACCAATACGGGGGTGGAGGCCTCCCCTCCTCTCCTCCTCTCTCCCTCTCCTTTACGCACACGCGCACACGCAATGCACGTGCACATATCAAACGGCCACGCGCTCAGACGCATGGATCAGTCCTCTTCTGGCAGAAATTAGATTTATCCGGCGGGATTAGACGAGAGGAAACAGAGCCCGTTCACATTCAGGTTCAGGTTTAACAGAAGAAGAAAAATATACACGAAATAAAATCTTTTTTAAAAAAATAATAAATTAATATCTTTCCAGGGAGGGATTTTCTGTCCCACCCAAAATAAGTCAAGTGGCTTTGGAAAAGAGCTTCCAACTGAGCCAACCCCGCCGGCAACATGATGGATTAAATGTTGTTGTTAGTGCGAGTGATGAAACAGAACAAACCCGTGTTGTACGTAGCCAAACCCTCGACGGCTTTATATCAAGATGATTGCGATTTCATGACAGGTAAAATATTATTATTATTACAGAGTCAGCAGATGAATAAAACAGTAACACACATGCGACTGTGCGCCCGGCAGAGGACAGACTAAAATAACACGAAAACATTTGTGCCCGTGTGGAATTTTATGGAGCAATACATATTTTCTATATATTTGTCTTTTTTTTTTCTAGTAGTGATGACGCTTTCACATAATCTGGAATAAATGATGCATCTAAACGTTGAATCTATACCCAGAGTGCTCGCTTGTTAAAATATATAAATACACTGGCCACATGTCTCTGATATAAACTCACAAAATATGGTAGTCCAGGCTGATTCATGTGTGGAAGCTGATTCTTTTGTCTTTTGCAGATTTACGTCATCCTGTATAGATTTATAAATGTTTAAAGAGTCCACGAGAGCTCGTCATGACTGCCCCCTCCACCCCCACACCCTTCACGCCTGAGTCCCGCACAGCAGAGTTAGTCCACGCTGCGGGCTGAGTTATGAGGCCTCTGCTCTATTGAGAACTAATCTAGCCGCCGGGTCAGTGATGGACGACCTGACTGCTTTTATGATTTTTATGATTTTCAGAAGAAGACAGGCTATATACAGCTGTCACACATAGACAGGAGACACGTTTTGCTATTGTGTTTACAGATCGGTGCTACAGTGAACAGCACAGGAACGGTATTCAGATTATATGAGTGTCATAACTACATGGCATATTGGAAGCAGAGCGTCACTTTACTATACATGTTTGGTTAATCTAAAACCAGCCTGATCAGTGGAGCTCCACACTGGAGCCTCATTGAAGCTCTACGCCGTGAGGAGCAGCCATACGTGTTTACATACAAGTTAGATTTTGCTCCAGAGTTTCACAGTTTGGACTCATCCGAGCGGATCCAGACTGAAGGACGCAACGGAGAGCAGACACTAGCCCATGTGCGCGCACGCCAATGTGTGAATAAAAAAGAGAGCATCATAACTACAATCTAGAGGGGAAAAAAACTACCAAAAAGACGAATCTCAAGTACAATCCACCTGGTTCAAAGGGGAGAGAAGTGCGCATGCCCCCGGCAGTTTGTTAAAAAAGTAATCTTGGGGTTAGCCGAACATCAAACACAACTAGATAGACTTGAGGAAGAGGAGCAGATGATGTGACTGTGATCTTTATGAGTAATTCAATAATTTGATTCCTGAATCTGCTTCAACTTTAAACGTGTTTACATTTATAATCAAAACATCTATATTGTGTTTAGATGCTGCACGTGAAGCTGTTAGTCTGCTCCATGCGTCTGTCAGGTAATCCAGAGTAACCATCCTGACTGAAACTGTCATGTGGACGCAACAACATCGTCACCAATAAAGAAAAAGTCACATTTACAGGACGGTCCTTGCTGTTGAGCTGTTGTTTTGATTATATTGTGACTTGTTCATGTTATTTTGTCCACACCTTGCTGACTGTTTAATGTATTTGCCACATTAGAAAAGTGTCCAAAGGGCTCACAGTATAGAGTTATTCTGAATGTTTGTAATGCGTGTTAGGCCTACAGGAGATGCTAACACCGGGTTGATACAGGATAAATATCACAGTAAACTTAGAGAGCAGGAGGTGGAGGCACTTTGGCTCTTTGTTCTTGTTTTATGGCGGCATTAAACGCCTTTACAATCTCTCTCTCTCTCTCTTTCCCCCTCTCCCTCTCTCTCTCTTTGCTCACTCTCTCCCTCTCCCGCGCACTATTTCCTGCTTTAATAACTTACTTTGATCCAGGCCGTCTTTGTCCTCACTCCCTTCACAAATGTCCTTATTTTCTTCGAAGCCTGCTCCCGGGATGGCGGCCGGATGGTGGCTTAGCTCGCGCGCCGCCGTGGACGTCGACTCCAGGATGTAAGTGGTGGTCTCGTGCTGGTGCTGTCCGCCGATTTTAGGTGGGATCTCCCCGCCGAGATGACCGAGCTGAGGCTCCAGCTTGACCTGCCCCGTCTGGCCCTGCCCCGGGACAGACTCGGAGCCGCGCGGCGCGCAGTCCAGCCATGAGCGTAGGTACCGTGTGTCCGCGGCGGGCACGTGCTGGGCTGGAATGTAAGGGTGGTAGACAGTAGGGAGACCACTGGCACCGTGGTGCGGACTGAACGGGCTCCAGGACGATGAGAAGACCGGAGGTTTCGGCTGGAAGCTACAGGATGGGTACGACTCGGGATGAGGATGCTCCCCGTGCGCCGCGCCGCCGGGTTGCCTCCCGCCAGCGGCTGCGGCGGCGGAGCTGGAGCCGGAATACTGGACGCTGGTGGGAAAGCGAGCCGGGGTTGAGAGTTCATCGCTCTCGTGACTTATGATGGAGTCCACGTAATAGTTGCTCAAAGTCCCAGAAATGGACATTCTCGGACATTATCTGCGAAACGCCGCGAGTTCACTAAATGGAGAACAAGAAGAGAGACATTACGAGATTTTCTTTCCTCTCTCTCTCTCTCTCTCTCTCTCTCTCTCCCTCTCTCTCTCACACTCACTCTCCTCTTTCTCTCTCTCTCTCTCTCTCTCTCTCTCTCTATCTATCTATCTATCTCTTCTGCCCTTTGCTAGCTCGCCCCCTCCCCCTCTCTCTCTCTCTCTCTCTCTCTCTCTCTCTCTCTCTCTCTCTCTCGCTCTCTCTAGCCTCCTTCCTTTCAGACAACTTGCTCACTATAGCGAAACAAAGTGCTACAGCCTTCAGCCTCGCACTGTGTGCGCGGGGGTTTGTCGGGGTCTGTGCGCGAGGCGCAAAGTGATTGGCCGGACTGTTTCTTCGAGCCTGATAAAGCGTCAATGGAGCGTAAATCAATCCCGCACGCGGGCCTCTCTCTCTCTCTCTCTCTCTCTCTCTCTCTCTCTCTCTCTCTCTCTCTCTTTAATAGATTGCCACCTTCTAAATAAATTGTCTTGTTTATATGCAATATGCAAAATGAACACTCGGTCCGTATATCTAGTCTGTGTATCTATGGCTGCTGTCAAAGTAGAATTATAGAAACCCGTTAAATTATTCTTCGTCTGGACAGTATGCATGAAATGCAGAGCGGAGACAATGGCTGACAAATAAGTGGCGCCATTATTTTATTTATTTATTTATTTATTTTGAACCTAATCAAAATAGATGCGCGTGAAATCCAGTGTGAAAGCGCACGACACGCACAGCCGGCAGCACATCCACTCCTCATGAATTGTGTTTAGATCAATCCGGACGTCACAGTGCGCCTCTAAAGTGGAATCAACAGCAGAAATCATTTCAATCCGAGACAAGATAAATAGTAAAATTGACACCTCGGTGTGTTTAATTATTCTCTCGCTCTCACACTCCGCTCGGAGAGGTTTTCTGTGAGCTGCAGAGCCGCCTGACTCTGTTTTATTGGCAGATTAACAGTCATTTTTGTTAACGAGCTCCATTAAATCGGGCCCTGCGTGGTTATGCCCCTTGTCTTTACAGCGCAAACTACTTCAACTACTTTTTTTGGGGTCCGTTTAATACCACAATAAAATCCTACATCAGGGCGGCTGCTTTGGTTTTATAGGGCTAATATATGGCCTGTGGTAGTGCGGACCGTAAACGCGACTGAAGCTGTTTGCAGCTTTCCTCCCGGTCGGCTTAGGGCGCTTCTCACTCAGCGGCCAGGCTGCCATGAGTAAACACAACTCGGACCTAGAGGTATCGAGGAACCGAGTGAGAGGACGCCGGTCACAGCTTTCTCCTGTAAACGGAATAGTAGGTCACCTGCCTGCTGTGTTCACTTGTGCTCTAAGCCTCCGAGCCTGCAGCGTTTGAGGGATAAAATCCGTCATTTGGGTTTTTAATGAGGAGACTGAAGAGCAGCAGCAGACTGGACTGGCAGTGAGCGCAGACATTTGACTTCCTGCTGACCTTTATCAAAGTCACCGGGATTGTAAGTCTTTATATTTCTTTACAATTATCACAGACGTGGAGTCTTGGACTCTTTTGGGGATGGTAGGCTGCTAGTCGGAGCTATAAATCCGATCTGTGCGTCGCACATACAGCTAACACGGTTATTTACGACGATTAAATATGAACTACGCACTTCTTATGGCTCTAGAGCCGTTATTTACGAGGATGAAGGTGGGCTATAGCGCGGCTTTCAGATGTGCTCGGGAGAAATGATGAGTTGGATCGGAGACAGACTGTGCGGCTGGTGCGCTTTCATTTCAGGGGGCAGTAACAAAAAAACCCCAAAACCAAGAATCCTTTCAATATCAGTCGGGACTCTGGCGCCCAGCTTTGGCATTTGAGCTTGAATTCAGCACATTCCTACGTCCTTCTGTCTTTAAGGAGCGATTTCCAACTCATCTGGAGAGCTTCCGTTGAATAGAGTAACCAGTAAGGAAGTATGAACTTCATTAGAGGTTAATGTGTTGGGTGCGTAAAGTGTGGGCACGGAGAGGCTTCTTCAGCTTTAGATATGACTGAAATGAAAAGTAAGAGTGCGTTGTGTTCTAGTTTAGTGTTCCACAGAGAGTCCCTCAGCGTCCAAACTGTTTGTTTTCCAACATCACAACCCTGAACCTGCATTTTACGCACAGATCCCGACATGTTTGGTGTAAAAACCGACTTTGTTTTCCAGTCATAGATGCTCGGGATATTCTTTTTTTTTTTTCAGTCAAAATGGCCTCTCCACAGACCGCAGGCTGTGGGAATTTTAATTTTCTGGAGGGCCTCCGCCCTGCAGGCCGGGGCTGCCAACCAGACAGAGCGTTAATTGGAGACACTGGCGCTGAAAAAGCTTGAAGACATTATCTGCAAAAAAACACCTTCATTTTCTACACGTTGCCTCAGTGCTACGACAGAAGTGACTAACCCCACATACACACACACACACACACACACACACACACACACACACACAATTATGATTCCAGTTAGAAGTGTGCTCCAAACAATCACGAATCCGTGGGGTGAAATCAGAGCTAGCCTGCATGTTCTGACTTGTTCTTGTTGCACTTCACTTTGGCCACGAAATTTCAAAGTGCACTTCCAATTTGGTAAAGTTCACATATTTTTCCATCAGTCATTGCAGGTTGACGCACGTAAAAAAAAAAAAAAAAAACGGCACTAATGAGTCACATGCAGACTCCAGCCTCGCCTCTTTGCCTGATTTGATTTGAGAAAATGTGACCAATTAAAGCAATTCACGTCAAACTGTCAGCTGATAGGAAACTGAGAAGTTCTCATATTAAAAGTGACTGAAGCTGTGACCAAATCAATCGACTGATCGACTTTTAGCTTTACAGGCCACCAATAAAAGTATTTACAGAACAATAAATTGTATTTATAGTATCTGCTTTACTTTTCTGACATGGGATTTAATATTAATCCCACTAAATAAGTCGTTGAACGACCATAAACGCAGCGGGGTAATTAAAAAGTGTCATAAACCCAAGAAAAAGGCAAGTGAACTCATCATGGGAAGAATTTCAATTTCAACACTGCATTTTTTTTTTCTTTCTCCCTTTCCTTTTCTCCAACAGATTTTAAATAACGAGTCGTGTCAGAGAGGTTGAAGCGAAGCCGCGATCATCTCTGTTGATTTGAAATACTGACATGTGAATTCCAGGCGGTAATTTGCTTTTCCTGGTTGCCAAAGCCTTCGTTTCCAAAGTCGGATCTGGATTTAGAAGGCACACATTTAGAGCCGGATTTATAATTACACTTCACGCACATCCACGAGGTATTTTGTTTTTGAAAGTGAAATATCGTCTACAAGAAGTCTCGGCTGTACGGAGGATTCACCGCATCAAAATCAATTAGAGTTTAGATTTTTTAAGTCTTTTTACAATTAGTTTTTGTCTGTTAAAGCTTCTTTTTTTTTTTTTTTTTTGCAGAGGACATAAAAGTTTCAAGCACCTTCATAAAAAGGTCAAGTCAACGCATGCGTAAAAAGCTTGTAAAATATTCCAGGACAAACAGCAAAAAGCCAGTGAACGTGTCCACTGGCTTTCTTGGATCAAATCTCTTTTTTTATTATTTATTTATTTATTTCAGAGTTAGAAAGTGGGTCAAGTAGATCTCAAGACAATTTTAAATACCCAATGAACACAATGAGCACGTAGTAAAGTTTTATTGCTGTAAAGTAATGAAGGTTACTGACTCGTAGTATTTTAATCAATTAATTTTAATTAATCTGAAACTCATGTTGGTGTTTAAAATCTGACTGCGGACGTATGAGGACGGTTTTTATTAAATATTTATATCATTTATATATCAAATAATATCACAGTACAAAATGTTACTTTAAACAACCTATATATGAGGAAAACCTTTTTATTATTATTATTATTATTATTTTGGAGTGCGTAAAGACTGAGCTCCGGTCGTCCAATCATTTTTTTAGATGTTGCTGTAATTACGTCATAGCGGGTAAAACTGCGCATGCTTCCCTATATTTAAAAGCTGATTTGTAAACAATTTTCATCTTTCTTTTCTTTTGTTTTAACTCTTAAGTATTTTAAGTGCTCAGTGCTGGAAACAAACAGTGGAAGCGAACAGGAGAGCAGACAATCAGGCTCCGCAGCTGCATCCAGACATATTTCACAGCAGCATGTTTAATATCTAGGAGGTCGGGTCAATAAAATAGATGTCTAACTCAGCTGGCCCATGAAATAGTGGCTGTATATGTATAACACAACGCAGAAAGAACTTTGTTTTAATGACATGTAGACTATTTCAAAGAATAGTATCAACACATAAACATGTTTTGATCCAGTGAACACAATATAAGTGGACATATTGTATATATGTTGAGCTAAACATCTAAAAAAACATTAAAATATAAATGAATTATTATCTATAGTGTATACACACACACACACACACACACACACACACACATATATACATATCTTTACAATATAGCTGCAAGGATAATAACTTATCATGTCAGTGTGGTAAATGTTGTTTAACACATCAAACACTTCCAGGTCTTCAAATTTAATAATTTAATATTTACTGCAACAAACATTAACTATTCTTTGATTAAAAGAAAACTGGATGTGAATGATACACTTAATGTAATGACTGATTTCAGCTCTCCCTTCTGATGTGAAAGCGTCAGTAGATATCTAACAATAATGGCTATTGAGCATGATAAAGTGTTTGATTGATACAAGCTATATATTTTAATAACAGCCCATGCCTGGGCCTCGTGGATCATGTACAGCATCATATTTCTCAGCTGAAAAGCTCAAGGAGGCTCCAGGCATCTCCCTGAGCCTCTTTACAGCTCAGATGGTAAAGTTGCCTTTGTAAATGAAGTCAGTAGAGAGTTATTAACTGAGTATGCACGACGGCAGGGCGAGGCAGAAATGCATCATGATGGGGGGACGAGCTCTGGAGCACACAGACTACTGGGAGAGAAAACGTCCAGCTGCTGGACTGTGTGTGTGTGTGTGTGTGTGTGTGTGTGTGTGTGTGTGCACTACCTCCACCCCCTCCTGGAAAACCCTCAAACATTTTGCATCCTCTTGCAGCAATGAAGATAAAAGCAGCAACGTTATTAGAAAGTATATTGGCTGGAATCTATGAACCTTTTACGAGTTGTTGTTGTCACACTTATGCAGGACAGAACACACACACACACACACATACAGATAGATAGAGAGAGAGAGAGAGAGGGAGAGAGAGAGAGCTGTGTACCACCTGCTGCAGACCGAGTCAGTAAACACACCAAAACAGACATGCAAAAGTCCAGTGTCATGTGTGATTTAGATTTAAAGCTCTGGTTCACAACCTTTTTTCCTCCAGGAACACTTTTTTCCATCATTGCATAAACTGATTAAGTGATATATCATATGGATGTTTCATACTATATTCAATGTGGAACAATAACAAAACAGCAGCTGATTAACTGTACAATTAACCCCAAATAATGAACACAATAACAGCAGGGAGTTTGGCTGAATATAGAGCAGATTATTTCCTGTGAATATTGCATCAGAGATGAGTTTTCACACAATATATATATATATATATTTAACATGCATACATATTGGTTAGGCTTCTTTTTCAACAGATTCATAGTTTTCTTTGGTTGTTTGAACTGCATACGTTTCTAATGCAGGACAAGGCTGTTCAGCAGCAGTGAAGGCTGCGTGAGCAGAGCTTGTGTTCAGGTCTTAATAGGTCGTAATACTGCCAGATTATCTCAAATAATAATTCAACTTTATATCATTTAATTTAGTTTTCTTCATAGAAATGGATGAAATGCTTAGATATAGTAGGTCCACTGAGCATTTAAAATCAGGAAAACTTCCAGGAGGTTACATTATCCTCACCTCAGCTATTTGAGTCTGTAATTACGTCTCAAATCATACATATAATTTGAGTGCATAACATGCATAACATGTAGACCAGCTGGATGTGTGTGAGTTTGTTGGAGAGACAGATCTTTTTTTTGTAATCCATACATGACAATTCATTTGTGATTGTTGAAAATCCATAAATAAAGTACACAATGTAACAAAAAGCAAAAACATAAAATACTGACATTTCTGAGTTTGCTAAAATGAACTCAGAGCCCACACCTTTTTTAAAAAAAGTTTTTCATAATATATCTTACACATGTCTTGTGACTTCAACAAAACACTGCAGAATTTCTAACACAGGGACTGGAGGGAAGTATATTTTTATCTTAACCTATATTTATATTTTATTTCAGGTTTATGGTTATGAGATCTATAAAACATACAGATTCTCTGCTTAAATAATATGAACTGGTCATGAAGATATATTTCTGGCATACAGAGGACAATCCTGTCTCTGTATCAGGGCTTTATTTTCCTTATTACAATCCCACAGTCAGACCAGTATGTCCATTTTTAGAAATACGATACACGTGGAGATAATTATTTGATTATTTAAGTTATCTAAGAGAGCTTCAGTTTTTCATTAGGATAATCAAAAAAACCTGAAGCTCAGCTGTGCTTCACTCTGCATCTGAGCAGAGGTCTGACCCTAACCCTGCTGTTACCATCAGTGTTTCATATAAACTTAGTTTATAGGCTAACTTACAGAGTACCTGCAGGTCAGGGCTATTCATCACAACATACAGACATCTTCAGGAGACACACCAATAACAACACATTCATTTGTTCACCATTCTGCATCAGTCTCTCCCCTGGTGTGTGAAATTATAGATTTTATGCTTTAAAGTATGTTTCCTCTCAGTCTTTGTTCTATATGTGACTTCACAGACATTTGTTGACATGTGTTGTACTAAATTGGATGAAACTGTACAATAAATGAATCAATAAATCAGGTAACAATCAGACATTTTTTAAGCTAATGTTTGTTAATTTGCAGTTTTTGTTCAGTTTGGGTTCATTTCGGGATGCAATAGCTTGAAGCTAAATATCAGGCGGCTCAGTTTAAAGCTTTTTAAATGTGCCTTGCTTTAATGTTCTTCGACAATGAGAATGAAACATTAGATCTCTCAAAATCTATTTGCTGACTGAACTTATCTTAACTCTGTAATGTAACTTTGATGAATTTTCTGCTCCTCGGCTTACGCTGACATTACTGAATGAGGAGTTTATTTAAAGACCTTACAGAGTGAGAGAAATTGAGGTCATAAATTCAGCAATATCAGGAATACTTGTTAACATGCGGATTAAATGCTTATTAGAGGAATTTTAAACATTTGTATGTCACTATAAAAGTCTCCCTGTGCCAAATCCTTAATTACATCCTGTTTTTCCTTTTATTACATCACCGTAGATGCTTCTCCAACTTTAATCATATCAGAGCAGAGCCTAGTCAACGTATTTCCTTCTTGTAAATATTAAACATGACGACGTGACGACTGATTGTGTCACAGTAGATTAGTCAAATTTATCAAGGCCCTGGCTGAGACAGTTAGGGAGTCCAGCAAAATTTTGCTGTTGAGCTGCTATTGATCCCCAACATCTATCTCCACCTCCTGTCTGTGCATTGTACCCTGTCATCTCCCTGTTCTCATTAAGCACAGTGTACGCAGCAGACTGGAAACTTCATTCTGTATGCAAAGATGCAGAAACCAACCAATATTCTCATGACAGGATCATCAGACCATCAACCGGTCTCAACGTTTCTGTCTCTCAATCACAATAGATCATAAGTTATTCGGGAACATGCGTCATGTGAGGTCAGTGTAAAATGAAATAATAAAGTGGATGTAGAGTCCCAAAAACTACTGAAATCCGATGAACCTCAGACTTCTGGGACTGAAGCTACAGGGAAGGTTTCGGTTTTCCGACATCTGATGTCTGTCTACATCTGATTCTTTAAATAGATTAAAAACATACTTTTCTTTTATGTGGCTTCCAGACACAGTAAATCACTGTACAGTATATTTGGTACACTGCATAAAGCGACAATATGTAAAATCGGGAGCCAACATTATCAACAGAATGTCAAGAGCTATGCCATCCTGCCACATCTACGTATTGTGTGAGGTATTTAATGAAATTAGCAGGTTAGCTCCAGCCCGTCCTTTCTTGTGATATTTCTTGTGTCTTGAGAGGCGATAGTGAATCACTGTAGTCCGGCTGTGGTCCAACATGAGGATAAAGAAGCCGAGAACGGTGCTGAGTGGAGGGACAGAATTGTTGCTGCTAGCCGACAGACAGCTGCTGAGGCCGGGGGCGCTGTAGAGGAGAGACCCTGAGGCAGAGCCAGAGCCTCTGGAGAAATAAAACTTGGAGGCTCACCAGATTCTGCACTGATCCGGAGATCTCAGAGGTTTTTTTTTAACATTTGGGATTAAAAAGTGGAATCCTCTTCATTATCCATGTAGACGGCTACTGTTGTTCTGTGATAGGACTGTCTGGACATAAGTAAGCAAGAAAATTGGACTACCTGGTAAGTGCTGAAAATATGTTACTTGACTCCAGCTATTGAATGCATAAGGGTTAGGGTTAGGATTGTATTAGGTAACCCTAACCCTATTATGAACTAAGTCAGCAGTGATCAATCTGAACTCAGTGTTGCTTGTTTGTGGTCCTGTCTACTGACTTGACAAAATATGAAATCAGACTTTCAACAAATTGCCATCATGATGTAATTATATCACCATCCTTCTGGTCCATTTATTGCAAATAAATCAAATCAAAATCTCTTTGTTTTGGGTTCATAATTCTGTAAAGTCAGTCCAGCAATTCATAGTCACTCACACAAATTCATACAAATTCTCGATCCTGCTGTGGTATCGCAACCCTTTAGCATTATTGTGTTGAGATTTTGGAACGCTTGCTGTACATTTTGTACTGCAATACTGCAATGTGTATACATGTGCATAACTATAAACAATGTTCAAGAATATTATCACATCAAGGGTGAGAGAAAGTAAAATGTTGCTTGATATTTTATTTTAAATTACACATTGCTCCTTTAAAGTTATTGATAAAAAAATATTTTTAGATCAATCAGATGTTTTTTTGACACAGCTGATCACTAAATGACTAAATGTAGTTTTGTTTTTCTGTTTTATTTTGTTTTGTTTTTAACCAAATTGATTATGGGGACTTTTTTTTATTAACATATCAGACAAATTGTTTATTTGAAATTGAGTTTTACATTGTGGTATAGTGTGAGATGTGTTGTGAATGCTCTCTGTGCGCATCTGAGCCATGGTGATTGCAAGGAGGCCAGTACTGATGGAAAGAGAAAAGATTTTTAGTTTTTTTTAGTCTTTGATCGATGATGGGAAGGCTGAGCATCAGCCAATCAGATGAAGGTCGAGATGCAAGTTGAATAGTTTTCACTGCATTTTTATGGATACGAGGTCTTAGTGTGGCCTCTCAGCTTGTTTTGTGGGTGTTTACATCCACAGAGGCTGAACAGTGGACGATTTGTAGCCTGTTTTTGTGTTCAAGTTTAAAACAGTGCTTCAGTACATTTACTGTAAATATACAGACAATGTGACTTTTTATGGCCAAGTTAGTCACCTGACCTCAACCCAAGTGAGCTTGTGCTCGCCACTAAAGACCAGACGTGTGCTGATGTCTGCAGGTTGTAGAGGTCACATAGTGACAGTGCTGGAATGTTACTGAGTGCATTTTATGGTTGAGCCAAACTTCAGTGTTTACATGTTGTTTGAGACTTTTACTCCACTAATGCTTCATTGGTATATTTCATATCGCAGTGTTGTTTTATTGTTGTTGTTGTTTTCACTCCACTAACTATAACTGGTTATAACGAGGCACCAATAACAATAAAACTATAGCATAATATATAAAATGATAATGTAACAGAAGGAGCACGAAGGTTCGAGCATGCTCTCTGCAGATCGCTGTGTGTGAGTTGTCATTGCTGTCCAACACTGTAGTGGGAGCTGTGGAGTAATCTGCAGCAGCACTATCACCCAAACACTTAGAAGAGTTCTTCAAACAAAATAAAGCAGTGTGAAACTGTGTTTTCGTTTGAGGACAGTTTCTTTATTCAGTGATGAAAATCGGTGGAGATTCTAGCCAGTGTCAAACCATGTTAAAGAGACTTCATCTTCCTCAGGCTGTTTTCTTCAGTTTGAAAAATCATACAGCAAATAGCATGTGAGTTTGTTTTTTACCATACGAATGATATTTTATTACCTTTCTGAGTTTAAATGTAATTTTTTTTTAATCTACATAGTGCACCTTTAAGTCGAAATTTCAACTGATCACCGATGCAGCTATTTAGTATTTGACTTCTATAAAGCTATGGTTCATACAAAAGACAGATTAAAAAAGAAACTTCAAAGTTTTACAAGATACACTGTCAAGCTCTAAATGACTGTGCCCTATTATTCATTACATAATAAATGACTGTGTCTTTCACAGTGTTACAGTTTGTAACTCAGGCTTCCTGTTAGATATTTGTCATCTCCAGACAACAGCTGACATAACCCAGATGACATCACAATGGCATCACTTGGGTACAAGCTGAGTATGACTCCAAATGATGAGTAAACTGAACATCTAAGATTGGTGGAGTGTCCCTGTAAGTTTATGTCCAGTTACTCTCAGACCTGAAAGCTTTGGACTATGCACAAAAAGGACTAAAACTGTTCATTACATGTGGATGTAACTGAATTGAAAGTTTGTAGTAAGCTTGTAGTATTACTACTTATTTCTAAACGTCTCAGTAAACTTCAGTATGATGATATATGATAAGAGCTCACGACTACAAGATTTGATGTTGAAACAAAGTTATCTTCGTTCATTGAATTAATGATTAAATGTCGTAAGTGGATTTCCATAAAATGCACCATGAGTTTTACAGTGAACTGCTTCATTTACAGTCTGGATGTCAACAACAATCTACATCCTGTCTTTGAGGTAATGTTGAGAAAATGGGGAGCTTGTACAGGCTGTAGTGCCGGCGCCAGAAAGCAGCCAGACAGTGAACTGTAGCTGCTAAATGTTAATGTGCTATTAAACGCACTGCAAATTATACAGAAACCCTCCGCCACTGACACAGGAGAGAAAGAGAGAGGTGAGATTTACAGCTCCATGGCGGCATGCTGAACTTCATAAAACATATTATGTTTGAAAATGAACACGGCCAGCATTTATCATCACGGCACTACAGAGGGTGCACGAGGAGGAGCAGGGAAGGCCCATTCCATCTGACCTCTCCCTGACACACACACACACGCACACACACACACACACACACACACAAATACAAGTAATAATTTGTCTGTGATGACCAAAATTTTATTTTAGAGACAAACCCTTTTTAAACATGTCTAACCCTACAGGCATAGAACACGCACGCTTAATCCAGGCTCCAGACACTATTTAATTTAATGTGTTTACAAAAGCACAATGGCAGCTTCACAAGTGAAAAAACTGCAGCATTTGGTGTTGGTTGCCATAATGTGTGCAGGCCAGTAGTGGAAGACCTGCTGGGAAGCTTAATAATACATCAGATTTATTTGTTGGATACATTTTTAATACTAATAATCTGACTCCATGCATTGTCCATGGGAATGCCCAAAGATACACGATTCTGGAAGAAGGTTGCTGGTGAAGCGACTCCTCGTTGAGCCAGAATCTGCGTACTTGGTTTACTCAGACTATGTTGTTACTTTGCGGCAACCTGCTTATTGACTTTGGTTGTTTGCTGGCCAGGAGGATAAGTGCAGTCGTCTGGAAAAATATGGACGTAACTTCAATAGGAATGTGGACAAAGAGACTTGCAGCGTGTTTTGCTTTGGAGACATCGACTTGCTATAGTTTCTGTTGTTCACTATCATTAGAACAGACCCAACAGTGCAAAAAATAGACAGGCAGGGGGATTTCTTGACAGTGCCATGTGTGACATCAACAATCAACATCAAAATCTTGAGAAAAGATTTGGTTTAGTTTGTCACCAACCAGCCCAACCTCACAAATCCTGAAAGGAAAACCTTCAAACCAAAACACTAACCCTCGACTTGATGATAACCTCTAACAAATTTCCTCTTAAGTAGCTTTAAGGTTGTTAAAATGATCTTATTCTGACAGCTTTATACACATCAGCTAATTCGTGGAATCTTTCTTGATGTGTTCAGAAATATATTTGGTGCATTTGGAAACAGTTAAATCTCCACTAAACCTTTCTGTGAATAAACAAATCAGAGCTGGTGTCAGGACATTGTTACCCTGACTAGCCTGACTTTGTCCAAAGTAAAGAATATAACTGCCAACACTTCTAAAGCTCACTCATTAACACATTGGATCTCATCTCTCTCATATGTACGTGTGAGGTCTTAGCTAGGCTAACCACACCCTGACTCTAGCCGTGTAGTTAACACATAAACATGAGACTGATATTTAGCTCACTCAGAAAGAAAGCTGCACAGAAGTGGATTTCCAAAAATGTAAAAGTGCACCTTTTTCACTGTTTCCAATGTTAGGACCCAAAGAGTGACATTTATGTGGAAATGGAACAAAAGTATGTCCATGCAAAAATAATAAATTCAGGCCACGTATACCTCAAAA
Source organism: Protonibea diacanthus (assembly GCA_028641955.1). Classification (NCBI taxonomy): domain Eukaryota; kingdom Metazoa; phylum Chordata; class Actinopteri; family Sciaenidae; genus Protonibea; species Protonibea diacanthus. The sequence goes on along the minus strand of CM053994.1, from coordinate 18,241,825 downwards.
TGTTCATTGCACTATTTTACACAGAAATGTGTGGACTCTCATGTTTAAGTTCAGTATTTGCATGTTCAGGTGTTTTCATGGTTTTTAGCTCAGGTCTGTGCTTCATTAATGTGTCCCTTACTCTCCTGTTAGTTTTGTTGCACCTGTTATAAAATACCGGGTTAATTGGCCTTACTAACTGTGTGACACACTTGTGTGCGAGGGGCGCAGTCTTTAAAGTGCTGCCAACACTCTTGGTGTTAAAGTCAAAACAGATTTCTCCTCGTTTTGCGTGTGAAGAAATTGTGACTATAATGAAGGTATTGTGCACAATGTTCCATTTTTTAAAGGATGATTGAACCAATTCGGATGTTTGTGGATGTCATTGGGCATTGACTGTCAACTTCCAGGTTGTGCTACAGACTCAAGCACCAGTATGCAGGTTTTAGTGGCATCTAGCGTCTAGCTGTGGATTGCAGCTCCTCACTTCACCCTCCATTTCTCTGTGTGTAGTAGAAACTATGGTGGCCATAAAAGTTGGGGGGGAGGGTGGGGGCAGGATGAAAGGTCCTATCTAGCCATTTTAGTTTGTCCATTCTGGGCTACAGTAGAAAAATGGTACTTCAATATGGTGGACTCTGTAGAAAAGGACCCATGTCTAAATTGAAACATTCTAAGGAAACAAAAATATTAATTAATTTTCACGTGTTTATACTATAATGAAAATAATTTTGTATTTAGTTTATTAGGATCCCAATTGTTATGATATCAACTTGTCTTCCTGGACGAGTAGATCTAAAGAAGAAGATCTGTTGCTTCCGTATCTTTTTTGTCCTTTATGAATAAAAATAATGATTCCACATTTGAAAGATTTGTTTCAAACACCAAGAGGGAACGTGCTGATAAAGATATAAAAGGATCAGTGTGAAGGATTTATTGGCGTTGCCTTACTTGCCTTACCCTCCTCTTTCAAGTGTGAAGGAGAAACTATGGTGGCTGCAACCTGCATAAAAATGTTCTATCTAGAGCCAGTGTCTAGCTTGTCAGCTTGGGCTGTTGTAGAGACATGACAGTTCAACTTGGCGGACACTGAGGTAACAAACAATACTCATTAGGTGATTATACACTCATTAAAACATAAATATTAACAATAATTTATATATTTATAATCATATTTTATCATTAATTTCCCCAATACATGCCCCTAAATCTCACACACTCCGCCTTTAAATAATATCATCCAGTGAGGAGGGTTTCCAGAGACACCAGAGAGAAAAACATTTGGAAGCACCTTGCTGCAAATAAAGACAATATTTATGGATCTTCTGATGCAGGAACACATGGGAAAACCACCATGTATCCATTTTCAATTTCAAATTCAAAGAACATGTGTTTCACATTGACGTGTGGCTTTTTTGCAAAAGCAACCAATCTGAAAAAGCTGCAGTTTGTTTTGTGTATTTAGCACCATTACAACAAAACATTTAACCTCCCAAACAGTGCGCTGATGATAGATATTGTGTTGGGTTAAGTGGTGGGTGCGCTTGGTTTCCTCCTCTGCTGTCTGTTGCCATGCCGTTGCGCAGTTGAGGCTGGTGTGATTCAGGCGGTTTCAGGTTCCTGTGATCTTAATCATCCAGCCCAACAACTTGAAACTACCTACATCACACAGCTCCCGTATGAATCCGGTGACTCCAATCATGGCGGCAGGAGTTATGGAAACTGCAGGAGGAAACACTCCAGCTGGTTCTGGGATTTCACACAGGGTTAACAGAGCACAGCACAACACTCAAACATAATAGAAAAGAGAGTTCCAACTCTCTACAGGTCTTCAGAATACATTGTTTGTCACTCATGATACATTTGAGCAATTTTGATTGGTCACTACCATCGTAAGAGCCTAGTATCCCGAGGAATTACATCCCTATTGGACAATCACATCTAGATTCACATCCAGTACTAACAATCATTGCCAACGCAGGATGAAAAGTAGACTGGAGTTTGCCTTCCATCATAGAGTTTAAATTTATTGTTTCCTTTTAATTAACATAACAATGATCTTTGTTTAGGTTGCCAAACATGGACTATACCTTAACAACCCCTTATTTTACATTGTATCACCTTATGGACCAAAAGAACTTTGGCATTGGACATGTTCAAGGGTTTTGCAGAATCGTCCAATGTTCTTGACTGGCGATAACAACATAATGAGTTTAGGTTCCTTCTAAAACCATTTCAAATGACCCTCATATGACTGTTTTTTTTTTTTAAATCAGTCTAAGTTTCATAAAAAAAAAAAAAAAACATTACTTGGTTACGGCACTTGTTTTTACATTTTCCCTTTTCCCTCTCTTTTGTCTATTCACTAAATATAGAGGCGTTCTGTGCTGAGTATTTCTTGGCCTGACGCAGTAACCTCTTGGGCTCTTGTCATCCTGAGGTTGCCCAGCAACCTGCGGAGGCTCCATGAAGTTACTGATCCTTGCCAAGATCACATTTGAAACATAACTATGTATAAAACCTCAGGGTGTTTTTACACTTCAGTTTACTATTTTCAGATTAAACAAACATGGTATAACACATTAATAATCGAGCTTTAGAGGTGCTGATAGATTGATTTTGTTACCTTTGGACAAAGCCAGGATAAATGTTTCTTCATACTAAGCTGAGCTACCTAGGTCCTGGTGGAAGCTTCATATATACCACAGATTCTCACTGAGAAAGTCAGTGAGCGTATTTTCCCAACAGGTCAAACTATTGATGTTGAACTTTAAGTGTAGGTGGAGTAAGTTAAAAGAAACTAATGTTGACAGTTATAAAGTAACAGGACACCTAAAGTAATCTCCTATGTTAAAGTCACATGCTTTGTGAACCAAACCAAAGTGGTGCCATATGAACAACATGTTACTTCTACCATTGCTTTGCAGAGAAAGCAGTCAGTATTCACATGAAGATGTCACATTTCAGGAAAAAGTGCGCCAAGGAATGATTAATGGCTCTTGTGAGGACAGACACAATGATTCGTTTCAAAACGATTAATTGTGTTAAACATGACGGTGTTATACAAAACATCCATTTGCAGATATGTTATCTTGAGACAGATGTTTACAACCTGTATGTTCATCTCGATGCACGTGTCTCTTGCCCAGTTGGACTTCTTTTTTAGCCATGTAGATCTGACGTTGCAGCAATGAGCACAGTGTTATTAGAAGTGATCTAACTGTTGGCCGTACCAATGAAAATAAGATCCAGATAATAAACCAGAGCTTGCCTTTAACATCTGTAAGGATGAGGAGTCATCGGGCTGCAGAACACAAGAACGGGGGAGGAAAATTAAGGAATTTAGCTGCTTTTTATTGATTCTATTTTACAGAAGACATTAGCACAAACTCTGTTAGATTGCTTCATCAGATTCACTCTTACCCTTCCCAAAACATTCCAAAGCTAGCCCCACAAAGTCACCTAAAGAACGCAGGCTAAGTTTAATAAATGCAAATAGTCATCTGAAAGACTGACAAATGCAAATCCATGCTAAGTGAATTACATTTTAATCACGTCACGCAAGTACAAAAACTCTGTGACAGTTGCAAGACTGGAAGTATTGCCGTCCTCTGGTTATAATCAAATGATTAGAGTGCATGTGACTGAATCCAGCAGCAGGAGGTCAGACTGCTGCAGTAAATCATATCTAACAAGTAAAATCCCTTCAGCACCAGGTTCCTGCTTGGCTTAATGAATATCCAACTGCGTGACCCTGATGCGAAAAGAAGTTTGGAAAACCTCTCGAGCTGTTCCTGTTGCTTCATGGGAAGCAAGGTGATGATACACGATGAACTCGAGAAGAATTTAATTTAGGGATCATTTCGGGGGATGCCTTCGTAGACGAGAATCCCTGTGAAAAAAAAAAGAAAGAAAGAAGAGTCATATCTGTTTAGTCTTAGCCATGTGTGTCCAAGAGACAAAGCCGACCATCAAAAGGGAATGCAGACAGGAAGGACGACAAAGAAGGCAGACTTTCCAGGAGGCGCAAACCATCCTTTGGAGTGTCTTTTGTTGACCACCAATAGGCAATAAGGGGCAATAAGGCAGCCATAAAACCACACTATGCAGTAATATACACCACTAGTACAACTGCCTCCTCCACTTCCTCCAACCACCAATAAATGAGTTGGTCAATTACCCCCGTGGTAAAAAATAAAGGTGGGAGAAAGAGACAGATGGGAGAAGGAAAGAGTCATGCAGACGGACAGGGAGGCAGACAGGACAGCGATGAGGTTGGAGACAGTGTGGCGCTGCAGAAATGTTGTCTCAACATGGCGCCTGCAGACCTGCTGCCCGGGAACTGAGGCTGTCCTCCCTCCTTCCTTTATTACTATTCTCTCTATCTTTGTGCTCTTCTTCCATTTCCTCTCCTTGTTTGTTTCCTTCTGTTCTCTCCCGCCTGCCACACTCTGCTCTATTTATTTGCTCTTATTCTCTCTCAGCTGAGTTACAGCGTTGTGTCAGCATTGCTTTCCTTTTTACTCTTTTCTTTTCCTCCTCTCCTCTCCTCTCCTCTCCTAACAAACGGACAGCAGCTGGCTATTGCAGCAGCAGAGGAAGTTCAGCCATGTGTTCCTGATCAAAGCTCCACATAGAAGCCCCGTGGGTCGCTTCTCATGCAACAGAACTACTCCGAGGGTTGCATCTAGCCTGCGATGAAACAGGGTGATGGTGAGGGTGAAGAATCAGGATCTGTTGCTGACTAGCATGATGATATGTCCAACCGCAGTATGATTTTATAACCTTACCCCATCATATGCACATGTAGTACCACCCAACATCTTATTTCAGCTCGGTGAGATGATTCGATATGTGCTGTAAGATGATACGTTAGAGCTGACTCCACTCTTCAGGCACTGTCTTGAACATCTAACCTGCAGGAAACAGAAAATGAGTTTATGTTGCGTCTATAAAAAGAAATTCAGACACAACAGGGACCATTTACTGCAGCTCTATCAGTGCATCTACTATTTGATGTCCGCAGAAAGGTATATGATGCCTCAGGCGGGACTCAAATGCAGACCTAGTGGATGCAACCAAGCATTTTTTGACATGATAAATAATACTCTTACCAGTGATACTGCTGCTGCTGCCATTAGCGCTAATGCTATGAAGAATACAGTCTATTAAAGAATGCAAAAGGAACATGAAAATAAAATCAAACTGTGTGTTGGGTATAAAATGCTGTATGTATATACTGGATAAATATACACTGCACTGTTGGATCTGTTAATTATACAATAATTTAAAGACTAAGGTAAAAATCTTGGTCTTTTATCTCTGTCTCTTTGTCTAAAGGAAATGCCCTGGACCATCTGTACCTCCTGCGTTTTCAGCTCAAGCGAACAGGAAGTGGAACTCGTTAAATTCAGAAATAGAAGTTCGAAAGCTCTCACAGGAAATATTACATCAGTAGAACCTCGAACATGTTTCCCACAGACTGGAGTGAGCTGGAAAATCAGCTGTAACAGCAGAACTACAAATGGGCACCATTTTGATGTCCAGGACTCATGTGACAATATGTACTGCATTCACTAATTCATATTTGTTGTGTTTTTATTGACGCCTTTAACAGAGAAGGTCAACAAAGCCTGTAACTAATTATTCTGCATATTCCATGTCTTGTTTACGGTGATATCAATTAAAATAAATTAAAAAAATAAAGCCATGTGGTAATTTTATATGAGTACGACATGCAACTATGATCTGATGAAACATAAACCTGACTGTACAGTTTTGTTACAGTGAACCATCGCTGACACACAGCCTGCTTTATTTCAAGTAAAAGTACATCTGATTTTAATTTAAGACGACAAACATAGAGAAGCTACTTGATTATTTATAATAATTCCAGTGTGTTTGAAATAAGAAACACTTATCAGTGCTTTTTAAAACATTATTGTCATGCAGCCTGTGTTTTATTTTGAAAAAAGAATTCACTATCACAAGTTAATAAATTAGCATAATGTATGGAGCTTTTGCTGTTTGTACCAGACTTCTGTGGCAGCAGGAGTTTATACTTTATTAGAAAAAAATATATAATTTTAAAAACATTTAGCAGCTTTACAGAGTTCACACAAAAAATAAATAACATAATTATAATTATATGTGGTAGTATTATATATGTTATAATAATTAAGTAATATAATATAATAAATAAGTTTCTTCTTCATCATTTTTTTTCAAGAATTACAAATATGCAGATTTTAGGTCTTCAGATGCAGACAGATTATTTCCTCTGTAGCCTCTGTGAATTTGGGGTAGTTTTAGATTCTATGATTAAAATGTGCATGTGGTTAGTAAAAAAAAGCTAGTTTTTTTTTACGTGTTTATGTGTATGATACTTTTAATTTAACAAACCAGTTTTGTGATTATATCAATGATCAATATGTTGAAAGGCTTGATAATGGTTAGTCTATACTTGATTAAAATGTAATTATAATTCTCAAATGAACCCTAGTCCTCACACAGTCTGAGACAAGACGTCCCTCTAAACTTTAAAAACTTTAAAAACACCAGCGAGGAAAAGAAAAAAGTGGGAGTGTTGGTGGCTTTAAATGTGTCAGAGGTAATTTTTTAGCAGTAATCAAGTCCATTCAAAGTTTCATAATAGCATGTGGGAGCATTTCACAGAGTGTCCCACTTTTGCTGAAGCCACACTAAAGACTTCACAATTTCTACTTCAGACGCCCATGTTGAGAAATAACATTTACAGTAGCCGAAAAGTCAACTGAATGCATAAAATATGAAAATCAAAAACAAATCAAGTGTTGGGGGTTGCACTAAAATCCTGCCACAGTCCTTGTTCCTTCACACCCTTCAGATGAATAATAAATAAAGTGATCACTGCAAATCAGCAGCCATCAGCTGTAAACAGTCTGTGGTCATTTACTCAACGACCTGCTGTCATTATGGAGAGAAAAAAAGACACACACTCACCTTGAGATGAAGACAGACTGAGTCCAAGTTGCCTGGATGGGAGATAAAATTCATATCAAACTGGATGAAGTATAAAAAAAACTTCAGATTTATATTTAGAAAGAATGTGGACAGAGGCAAGAGAAGACAAGACAAGACACTGTCCCACCCACCGACATATCCAGCTTATACTCTCCTCTGAGGCCGTCTCCTCCTCCTCGAAGTCTGCGTTTGCTCGGAGCTGAATCCTCGATGCAGGGCGGTAACAGGCCGACACTCCTCAGTCCAATCCAAGAGTCCAAATTAGATGTTTGAGGGTTTTTTTTTATCTTAATATACCACCCCCCTACAGACAAATCAAAATGAACACCTTTATATCAGGTCAGGTCGACGCTCCTGCTGATCTCCAGGCGGCGCTGTAGGTTCAGGTACACGCTGAAGAGGAGCCAACCTCCCCTTCTGCAGCTCCATCTCCAGACGCTGCTGCCCTGTGCGGGAATAGCACGGCCTCTTCCTCTTAGCTCGGGCCGACAACAAGGCGCCGACGACCGGGCAATCCGCCGCCGGAACCAGACACAGCTGACCGGGCTCACCTGGAGAGGATGGAACAGACTACTAACACTGAAAATAAAGTTTTATTTTAAAAGTAGAAGAAGAAGATGAACAATGCAGCCTGGTCATTAGAACAGAAACTGTCGTCTGCATTGTGGATCAAATCAAATCCTGCAATTCAGCTACCTATAAACATGCTGCATATATATGCAGCATGTTTAATTTGAATATATTGATATTTAATATTTTAGGTGAAGGTGAACACTATGACGACATTAAAATAAACCACGACATCTTTTCAATTACACACAAACACACACAGGCGGTAAGAAAAAAATACATAATAAGGCCAAATTCTAATACTGGTACTACTTTTACGGCTGTCCTATAATATTACTATTCTAATAATAATAATAATAATAATAATATAATTATAATAATATCAACTACAGAAAGAATAGTGTTGTGATTATCAAACTGAAGCTGAAACAATGTAGAATAAATGTGACGCGTGTGTGTGTGTGTGTCTGGTTGGACATCAGTAAGCTGCGTAACACGTTTTTTTTTTTGTGATTTCTCTCTCTTCTTCTCTATTTCTCTCTCTCTCTCAGTTAGTTTCACTTCAGCACTGAACGCGTCAAAAGCATGAATGAACACACACACACACACACACACACACACGGACTCTTCAGACACACACTTGGAGTGAAGCAGCGAGCACGAGTGATTGTGGAGGATTGTTCACTAAAACACGTCAGCAGAAAACAAAAAATAAAAAAGTAAGGAACAAAACAGTGAGACAATTTTCGTGTTTGTTTTTTTTTTTTTTACTTTAATAAAATACAGCTTAATTATATAAATCAGCAAATGCTATAGTTATTATAAAACTATGTAACATTAAATATAAATTATTATTATTATTATTATCTATTTCCACATGTGTAGCTTCAGCATAACTGAACGTCAGACTGCTGTCCATCCAGATGTGTCGGTGGAATATTTGAATTGTTTACATTTCAATAAATAGACAGCAGAATTGCACCAAATGCACATAAAACGTCTAAAAAGTAATTAGCTGATAAAATAATGAACTAGTAATTACAATTACAAATTACAAATTACAATTACAAAACAATGAGCTAATGAATGCAGTGTGACCGCGCAGAGAGGCCGACCTGACAGAAGAAAGAGAACGTCGTCTTTTGTAAAATAATGTCATATCTTCAGAAATCATCTCTCGTTTGAATACGTGACGTTGTGACGAATCAAATCGTTGCATTTTGGTCACGTCAGATATTTTCTCTGTGCACCTTTAGTGCCTCAGCAGAGTGTGAGTGTGTGACTGCTCACTTTTCATTCTCGTTCATGTTCCGCAGAAACTCTCCTGCAGAGCAGAGCAGCCTCGCAGCTGATATTAAACCTCACTTTGGTTTCTCCTTTTAAACCTGCAGGTTAATAACCACAATTTACGATGACGTCCCTCCGAAACCCGCCGAGCAGATACGATTTTAACACGTCATCTCTGCTTTAAGTAACACATCACGCAGATCCGAGCTTCAAGAACGCAAAAGAACTGTGCAACACGCACGTCGTTTATTGAACTCCACTTGAATCCCAGTTTACTGAGCCTCGTTCAGCCTGGACACATCAAACAATTCTGTAAATGAATGATTAATTCAGTGTATATTATTAGGATGTAAAAGGAGGGATAAGTGATATTTTGTTCATCAAAAAATAAATAAATAAAATCAAAACTATTATATTCCCTTTGTCCTTTAGCTTTTACCCGAAACACATCCTGAAAACTGTTCACTTTGTTTATATATATATATATATATATATATATATATATATATATATATTATGTGTGTATGTGTGTGTGTGTGTGTGTGTGTGTGTGTGTGTGTGTTTGTGTGTGTGTAAATAATGCATCACAACTATTTTTTTAAAGCTAGAATTTAAAAACACGTCATTTTAGACGTTTTAGACGAAGACTTTATTGATCCCTCAGTATTTTTTTCATCTCATATGTAAACTGCCACTTTCTAGCTAGAATGTGTGTGTGTGTGTGTGTGTGTGTGTGTGCGGACAATGGGGTAACCGGAAGTAGCTGCATTAGGCTAATAATTGCATTCTTTTTTTTTTATCTTGTGCAGATCCACGTGATGAAATCCGTCTTCATCTTTTACGAGCTTTCTGTTTTAGTTTAAATTTTCATTTCAGATTTGATCCCATTCCATTTTTTTCTCTCTATTTTGACATCTCAGTTTGCTTTGAGATGAACAAGGACAAACTCTGCTTTTTGGGTTTTATGTCCGGATGTGACCAGAGCAGGCCCAGCTTCGCTCGGCCCTTCCTGTCCGGCTGCTGGACACGGGAAGAGGGCAATTGAACCCTGGTGGAGCAATAAATTCATTTGAGGGAGAGTGTAGTAAAATGACCCTTTAAGAGCCCCTCCATAAAACCAAATAAAGAGGAGTGAGAAAGAGTGTGAGATTCAGTCAGACAGGAAAGAGAGAGAGACAGAGGAGTCACCTTGTCTCGCCTCCAGACCAAACAGCCCCCCTCCCCTCCGGCTGCTGCCATGGTCGAGCTCTGACTTTACTGCCCTCACGCCGTCTGCCTCTTCTTCCTCCTCTTCCTCTTCTTTCCTGTTGATGCCTCACCGTGTCCACCTACATCTGTTGTTTTTGGAGTCTCCTCCCCTTCTGTTCTCATCTATCCTTTCTTTTTCTGTCCATCCCTGCTTTCTCTCTCTAAACTCTGCTTCTCCTCCTCTTTTAACTTTCTTCATCCACCCTTCCATCTCTTCTTTCCCTCCTATCACACCTCCCTCTTCTTCCGTTAATCTTTCCTGTCTTGCTTTTCCCCCCCTTCTCAGTAAATTCTGCATTCCTCTCTCCCTCTCCTTCTCATTCTCTCTTCCATACCTTGTGTTTGTGGTCCCGGTCCTCCTGTCCGTCCTCCTCCGTGCTGCTGCAGCTGTCCCTGCGACTGTTTTGGACCGGAACCGAATGACATCCCTCGTTACTCCTTCCCGTAATTTCCGTCGTCCGTCATGGAGCACCAGCAGCACTCCTCTTCCTCTCGACAACAAATAGGCTGTCATCATCCTCTGAGTCCAGCGATAACGGATCGCTCTCATCCACAAGGAAGCCTGAGGCAGCTCGTGGTGGGGACGGTGTGCATCGGATTATCTCCACCACCACAGATCCGGCCATAGTGGAGTGCAAATTCGCAAATCGTGGTGGAGTTTAAAGGGAAAAGGCTCGTCGCAGCTGTGACGGTGAGCAGCCTCCATGCGCACCGGAACCACCCTGGAAGACGCATTCATGATGACCGTGGTGACGGTGACGCGCTGGCCCGGCGTCCAGGCTCCCAAAACGGAGCACGTGTTCCGGTCTCAAGCGGCAGTCTGGACCTGAGCTGCCGGTTCGGCTCCTGCGTGATGTTGGTATAGAGAAGGAGGAGGAGGAGGTTGTTGCTGTTGGGGTTGGCTGGATGGAGGAGGGGGGTCGTTTTTGTTGGAATTCTGTAAACACGTGCGTTACGCGCATCCAGGGCAGAACGTGTTTTGGTCCTGGCTCCTTCGGTACCTCTGTGGAGGCTCTGCGGCATCTCGAGAGCCCACCTGACGGCGGCTGACACAGAGGTGACATGGAGAGGGTGTAGCTCGAGCTGCTGCTGGCGCGTCATCCTCGTGCGCACACCTACTCTGATTATATTAGTCCCTTTACACAGGAGCGCGTGATTTGACTACCTTTGAGTCTTTTTGTGCAGGGGCGGGAGAGTTAATGGAGATGCACCTTCACTGTGTGTGTGTGTGTATTGCAGTTTGACTGACATTGCTGTGGAAACATTTTCGAAGAGGAGGGGGTTTATTTTTGGTTGATGGGGGGAGAGACAGACTTCAGCTGGAAACGCTTCCTGTTAGGCGGCCAATGGCAGTCTGAGGTTCACGGACAGGCCACGCCCACGAACTTCTTTCTTTCTTTCATTCTTTCTTTCATTCTTTCTTTCTTTCTTTCTTTCTTTCTTTCTTTCTTTCTTCTTTCTTTCCCTTCATGATGGGAAAATGGACTGCAGGCTCCATTAAAAGGCTCTCTCCAACATATTTCACCGCTGCTTCAAATGAGAACCACGCATGTTTCAGAGGCTGAAAGCGGGCAGGAGGCCGAGGCGGCCTGACTCCCAAAGCTGCATCCAATTACAGTCCAGTTGAACGAAGCAGCCCGCTGTGGAATTTCCCCTCGGATTGGGCCCTGAACATGGCTCTAAAATAGCGGATGCTCTATGAACTATTCTTGTGTTTCTGAGGAATGCATTGGGGATAATCACAGAAGTGAAGTTTACCATAAAAGGAGGACGTGCATCTCATGAGAAAATGATCCTAAAAGAGCTGAAACGTGATGATCAGGTTTAAGCAGAGCGCACGAGATTGCACTATTGCTCACTCTGTCCATAATGTTGCCGTTTATACAGATATACATATTTATATATATTGTATCTGTACATAGTAGTTTAGTTTCGAGCTTATTGGCCTCGTTTTAAGCTTTATTCATGTTTATATCCAACCCAGAGAGGAAAGTGAAACTGGAGTCACACTCCTACACACTTAGCCCATAATTCATTATTCCCACATTCTATGAGGAATAAAATTATAATTTCACAGATATGTTACACACTGTGCACACACAAGCTCACATTAAATTCTATTAAAGCAAACGGTTAATTATGTGTCTTTATTCTTACCCAACAACGTGGAAACAGTTGCTGCTTTCAAAACCCATTAAAGCTAAAACAAGACTGCATACTGATTAAAATATCTAATAATTATATTTAGATTTTTCTATCTTGATCTAAAACGGTCAGAGTATTTGGTCATTAATTATTCAGTCGTGTTCTTTTATGACATCTTTAAAAAAAATCCGCAACAAAAACGGCAGTTTAGTGTTAACACATATAGATGCGCACTGTCCTAATCTTCATAATTTCGCAGAAACATTCATATTAACTGAGGCTGAATGTCGCCGTGAAGTTAGCACTCAGATTTGGAAAATTATCAAACACAAAAAGGACGTTTGTCATGTGTCAGACAGAGCTGCCATCTTTGTTAGAATAAATTATAATTCTGTAAATATTTTTTGCCGAATTTCAAGCAAGGTGCTTATTATACAGAATTCCCTTTAGTATTTGATTATATTTAAGAAAACAAGTGCGTAGTAGATAAAGGAAGACGAAGAAGAAGAAGGCCATATAAGCATAAGAGGATCGTGATGGCCTCTCAAAGCAAAGCAGCTCTTGTGTTTATCACAAACTGGACTGAGGATGTGCAGTGCTTCATCTCTGCATCCATCAGTCGCTGTTTTTCTCTGACAACTCTATAATTCCCACAGCAGTAAGTATTTGCAGACACATATCTGCAGCATAAAGACGTGACATAAATTGTCACATAGTAGAGCCAAAACAACAACAACAACAAAACTCACTGAAGAGCTCTAATGAAGAATATATTTTGAGGTTAGCTCAGTGTTTTGGAGGATCTCACTGCAAAAACATATAGCACAGAATACTGTAAAGAAGGTAAATAGTTGGAGAAGGAAATACTTTATAATAAGGGTCTAATACCTACATAAGTTATGACTCATCCAGTCATTAAACCCTCAATGAATGAATTAATGCAGGGTGAATGATCTTTCTGTTAAGAAATGATCACTATACTTTAGAGTTCATGGGATACCCGAAGCACTAATTGATCATTAATGAATATAGATTAAATCACAGTTGTGTGAGCTGCGTCTGATCAGCCTCTGAAAGCAGAGCTGGACTTATTTCTATAGAAATATAAAGCTGTGTTGAAAAGTGTGAGAACAATCTCTAATAAAAGTTACATTTGCACATTAATCTCCTGTTTTTCTTCCTTACAGTGTAAACTGTTGACGATTGCTCCAACATGTGTCCACTCCAGATGTTGAAGGATTCTCTCTGTGCTACACTCAAATAATTTCAGCAACAACAAACACAGAAAAAAAAGAAAAAAAAAAAACTTCTGTTCTATTCCCTAGATCATAAGGACCAAGTGGCTCATTCAGGATTTGAAGTGAGGCTAAAGAGAGTCAATTGGATTTGGAATATATATAATCATTATATATGATACAGTTCCTTTAAATATACAAACACCTGATTAAAACCAGGTTCAAGGCGGTCATTTATCATATAAATTAAAGTTCTTTCCATTCAGTTCATAGAGTGCAGTTTCCTGTCTCCAACAGTTTTAACCCTTACTTGTGTTTTGTTGATACGGGATTCATTGTTAGGGGTCCCACAGACACCACTGCATGCAAAAAAAAATATTTCTAAATGTATTTTGTTTCTCTCATATGTTGTTATATTCTCTTCTGGCCTTATCAAACTCGATATAGAAAAATACCGGGGACAAAACAGAACTGTGTATTTTATGTTATATCAGCTACATGAACATGTATTTGCATACAATTATATGTTGTTTACTTATGTTTGAGGTCAGGTAGAGATCTTCATCTCTTTTAGAGCTCTAATGAATAAACTGTCCATAAAACTCCAAACAGAACAGGTTGTTTTAAAAAGTTCAGTCAACGCCACTCACAGATGGAAAGCAAATTAAATTCATTGTATTAAATCATGCATGTTTTACAGTGCAATGCGTCATTTTCTGTAGTGTACTTTCTAAACATGTCATAAATCATGTTTATAAGAACTTCTAATTCATTTAGGAAAAGCCTCATTAGGGTGAAGTGAGTTCCTAATTCATGCAGCTTCCTGTCTCCACGGATCGCCACCGTCATTGAACCGGTCCCTGATGATCACATTAACGGTATAAAACTGTTAAAACTGTTAGTCGTATTTGTTCTCAAGACAAAGATGCATGTAAAGTGAAGCTGCATCTGAAGCCCAGATGGATGCTGGGTAAAAATAGGCTGTGCATGGGCGCGCACACATGTGGCGTGCAGATATACAAATGGGTCGCTGTAACTTCACCGTAATGAGACAAATCTGGGCGTAAACCGACACTTTACGCACTGAACACATCAATGAACGCGCTGCTCACCGTGGTTTGACGCAGTATGCGGGATGACGTAGGACGCTCCACGGCGACGATTCATCGCTGGGATGTAGATTTTCTGTCCGTCTGTCCCGGTCTCTGGACAGTTTTGAAGTTCCTGGAGTGAAAGAGGTCCTGGTCTACTGGCTGCTGTAAAACAACGCGCGCGAATGTGTGTGTGTGTGTGTGTGTGTGTGTGTGTGTGTGTGTGTGTGTGTGTGTGTGTGTGTGTGTGTGTGTGTTCATAAACTGTAGAGTGAGGAGGCTTCTGCTTTCAAAAATGACATTCCAATGATCTCTCTCTCCACCACTCTGTATATATATATTTTTTGCACCCACCCACATACACACACACACACACACACACACACACACACACACCTCTTTCCCACTTTCACCATGATTATAAACAGAAGAAATGTTACTGACACACACACTTCTGCAAATGGTGGACCCCCTCCACCCTCCTCTGCACAGCACCACACCCCCGGTCAAGCTCGTATAACTGGTTACCATGACAACAGGGCCCCAGATCGCTATAAAGTTTTACAGCACAGAAAGAGGCCCGAAACTCCCACTCTGGTTCTTTTTCTCTCTCTCACTCTCTGTGTGTGTGTGTGTCACTGGGAGGAATGGTACAGAAAAAAACGGAATCCATGTCCAAACAGATTGTAATCTCTCTCGTTCTCCCTCTCATGCCTTCAGAAGTTGTTTTCCATAAAAACGAGTCGCAGGGGAATTGAGGCATTTTTCATTAAATCGAGCCAGTGAGCGCATTAGGAGGATTAAAACATATTTATGGAGCTGCATTTGCATTTCTTACAGGCACAGACGCACGCGGCCCTCGGTGACCTTGCTCGTCTGGAGGTCGAGGTCGGTTTGGATTAAATGTAGTTTCAATCTTGTTTCACCGAGCTGATCAATATGTGTGACCCGCTCCAGCAGCCGCACACTGCCGCTACTGCTACTGCAGAGGTCGGCTTACCACAGTCAGACATCCAGTGCTCTCTTTGTGCTGGACCAGGGGGGAGATTTTGAATCATTTTCACAAAATGAAGGCATATGGAACATCTTATCCAGGTTCATGAACGAGCTAAATTCTGATCTTTGTTGTATGTATTGTAAGTGCTGTGTGTGTATGTGTACACCAGGCAAATAAAAAGTGATTCTGATTCTAACACTTTGTATGTGGACATGAACTTACAGTTACACACAGTAACTCAATTCAGTTCAGTTCAGTTTTATTTATATAGTGCCTAATCATGACAGAAGTTATCTCAGACACTTTTTATATAGAGCAGGTCTAGACTGTACTCTTAGTATTGTTTACAGAGACACAAAGAGCTCCACCATGTGCAAGCATCTGGTGACAGAGGCAAGGAAACGCTTCCTTTTAAGAGACAGAAAGCTTGAGCAGAACTAAGCTCATCTACAGGACCATACCTGTAGCATGATGTCTGTTTACTATGACGTTACAGTTAAATGCTGTAATTCTACAGGACCATACTGCTAAATTGCAGTAACATGATGTTCATTTACTATGAAGTCACAGTTCTACTGGACTATACCACTAAATTACAGTGATATGATGGCGCAGCTAGGGTCAGTTGAGAATGATTTACTGTAAAATGTTACATTAACTTACTGTGAAAATAAATAGTAATTTACTGTGAATGTACAGTCAAATGTTTAACAGTTTATCTCACCTCTATACAATTTTGTGTGTTTTGTTTGCTTATTGTTGTTATGGGTTATGCCCTATGATAAACTTGACTTGATATAACTGAAATGATTTTTATTGATCTGCCTTCATGAACATCATTCTTTTATATCTGGATATCATTGACTTGCACATGACAGAGCCTTGACAGAGACTCTCTGTGGTGACACTAATGGCAATGACGGAAGAATTATTGGTGATACTTTGATGAATCATTACTAAATGATTCCTGAGTGACTCTAAGTAGTGTTTATGTGTTTGATAATGGTGAACTTCTGGAAAATACACTTGGAGATAATGTTGTCATGAATCACACTCACACTCTTCATTAGTCGTTCAAACAGCAGCTGAACAACTCAAAACAAGTTACAACTCATATAGCAATTACATAAACGTTACACTTTTTCTGCTTCCTTTTCTTGTCAGATTGAAATCTTTATAACTAAATTATTCATATATAAAATCCTACATATTCCTGAGCTCTACATTCCACGTACAGAATATGTAGCCTATGTAAAGCCTATATACATGTAACTGCATATTATAACTGGTACATTAACATGTAAGCCGCACTACAGGTACGGAGCTTTTTCTATAAACTTAAGTTAAAAAAGTAACTTTGAATGAAATGTGGAGTGGAGGGAACATGATGGATATCATATAGTGCATCAAAATTCTACTTAAGTACAGTACGTGAGTAAAAGTGCTCTCCAGCAGTCACTCTGCATTATTGACCAATTCATCTCCAGCTTCAGATGTTTCATGTGGAGTTAGAGAAAGATGTGTCCAGAAGATGAAGTTTATCCTCTCCAGCACATGTTGTGAAGCTGCATGTTTTCGAAACTCATTTTCTTACCAAAGCCAGATGTTTGCTTCTGGACATGGTCCGTCTGAAATAGCAGAGTCACAATTATCGTTGAGATACTTGCTGCGCTGCCAGATATCTCTCCTTTTAAATTATTTGAACATTTTCAGAAACGCGAGGGAAGATAAAAACTCTGGATCAATCACTCTGAGTTCAGTCAAGGGGTTTGTTGTTCATTTTCAGCACCACATGGTGCACTCTGAGTCATGTTTAAGGGCAGCTGTATACAAGATGTTGATGTGTTACTGATCTGGAACTCATGCTCCCACTGTGCACTTCAGTGTGTAGGGCACACTACATGCATGCAGTTGGACTACATCTAAAGGATTATTATCAATTCCTCAGATAATCTGAGATTTATATCATTTCAAATAATCTAAAACTGACTGAATCATTAAAGTAACCTGATTGATTGACCTGGATGCCAGAACAAATTAAGGATTTATTTTTGATATTCAAAAAACATGCATTAGATGGTGTTATTATTAGATCTTATTAGATGTTGGATAACCAAAAATGTTTTTGTTTTTTTTAGATTACCACATTATTGTTATGGCATAGAAGTCAGACTTCAACAATCTTTTGGTCTTTTGTGTAATCTGACAGAAAGAATTGCTGAAATGAAATGCCCCGTAGTACTTAATTGTGACCAGGAGGTGGCACTGTGGTACAAAGAAAGAAAGAAAGAAAGAAAGAAAGAAAGAAAGAAAGAAAGAAAGAAAGAAAGAAAGAAAGAAAGAAAGAAAGAAAGAAAGAAAGACTAAAACTGCTTGAAAGCTTTATAATCAGTGTAATATCATATGTCAGATTAATCAATTATTGATATTATTCTTTTAAATTTGAATCAACAGTTAATTTAAACATGTTTAATTCATTAAGGCTGCAGATTTCATTAAGTTTCAGCCTGTTTAAAAAGGACATTTTTCATAAGTGTGCTATATGATCTGGATATTATGACATCAGCAGCTGTATGTAAAGTCACCTTTTATTGAAAAAGCTGATTGATGGGTTTCATGTAGAGTCATTTCCAAACTGAATTGCATCCAGTAATTTAAATTTTAAGGTGAAAGGCTCATTGTCTGATCTCTTCACCATCAACCCCCTAACCTAGTGTTTTCTTCATTTCCGTCTCCCAGGATGCACTGGGCTCCGGTCTGCAGCTCTTTTACGGTTGTGTATTTCACCGGCTCTTTTATTGCCACCGACAGACAATTAAAGTCTGCTGAACACACGCTTGCTGCCCGTCAGCAGGCTGCGGCTCCATAAAAAGCGCCTTTCTGTGAAAAACGAGTGGCCGTGCCGTCACAGGGAGGGGGAGCAGAGGCAGATAGAAAACCCACCGCGATCAGGGTTTTATTCTGAGCTCTATAAAATCAGGAACCCCATAGCACCCAACCCCAAACAGGTCTCATTTGACCTTGAGACTGAGTCAAAGTGGTCCTTCCTTCTTCCTGCATCACACCTGAGCTGAGGCAACATGACAGCCAGTTCACAAGTTGTGCCAGAATGTGTTTTCACCTTAAAAGATCATCATCACCAGGAAAGAAAGTCACCATATCCAACCTGAGAGAACCGTTTTCCTCTCAGCTTTCTTTTTGGCAAACAGGGAAACAGAATTTGTTGTCTTCTTGTGTTACCGACTCCACCAGGGCTGATATCATGGTGACATCTTGCATACATTATACAGGTCCAAGAAAAGCTTTTGTGTTTTTGTATACTCTAAGGATGGTGTCCGACTAAAATCTTTAGCAACCTACAGTGCACCAGAAGGGTTTATTATGTTGTCAGCATCAGAGATGTGTGTGTTTGTTTGTGTGTGTGTGTGTGTGTGTGTGTGTGTGTGTGTGTGGCAATAATTTATTTGTGTGGTGGTGTAAGCAGAAAGGTCAACGTGTTCAGTTACTTGTGTGATTTTATGATATCAGGTGTTGGGTGAAAAGACTTTCTCATCTTCTCTCGCTCAAATGAAAAAATCATGGACTCTGTAATACATTAATGTCAGTTAAACATCAATACAAAGTGGCATTAAATGTAAATTGCAGTTGAGGTTGATGGTAACGTAGTCACTTTGAAGGTATTTGGTCAAAAACCAAAGCTGACCTCATGGTGGTGCCAGATGAAAGACCCCTTATGTCTGCACCATGTTAATTCATCCAACAGTTGCTGAGATATTTCAGTCTGGATCAAACTGGTGCGCCATCTGACTGTCATTACATCCTGAGAGCCACACTGCCAGCATGACTCAATATCACTTCATACAAATATAAAGATGCAACCACTGATATGCCCAATGTGTTCATAGTGATGTGCAACTTATCCTTTGTGCACATGCTTAGATGATTCAGTGTAGGCTGCACTGTTAGCCACCTTACTTAACTGTTAACCTTGAGTAAAGCTGTGGTTCCACCAAACTCTTTGGGTATAAAACCACTGAATCCTTTTAAACCCTTCAAACCCATACCAACATATACCTAAACCCTAGATCTGCAGCAGACAGTACTTTGTGTCTCGTACCCCTAGATTTGCAAAACTCTCACAAATAGGCACATGTCTTGATGAAAGACTAGTGTGTATCACTACACTACTCAAGAGTGACCCCAACTCTTGTGACCACATGGAAGATGATCCCTTGGGTTTTCTGTGTTCTTGTCTCATCAGCTCATTGCAAGGATGTTCTCATTTTGTACAAACACTATCATGTTTGTAATAATGTAAAAATAAAATTAACCAAATTGACAATAACTTATTAGATATCTATGTATGTCTGTGTCTGGATTACATTCAATATAAACCTTGTACTTAAAAAAAGGGGCATGCCTATCTTTGTCACTTTTCACCTCAGATGAGTCTTATTATCAGCTCATACAGTCAGAGAATAACATGCAGTATTTGTACACAGTATACCTTACAGTATATATTAGCTGATACTACTGATATTGATTTGGTCTGTATAAAATGGTAGCGCAGCTTTTAGGAAAACTCAGCACTTAATACCATAGCATCTTTTAATCTATTATTTTTATGTTGCATTCAGTGCTACATCCAAATACTTTTCAGGATTAGACCCTGAGCAGTAATACTATACATCCTACATATAGTATCATTATGGGGTATTAGGGGTATAGTACTATGGGGTAGTGCAGATATACTTTTAGATATTTATCATTTTACCCAGATCTCACTCCACATGGTTCCCTGTGATCACTGGTGATTTGACGGAAGCCTTGAGTTTTTTTCTTTTTCTTTTTCTTTTTCTTCTCTTAATACAGAGAATTTTCTTTGTAATATAGGCACATATGGGCGATGTTTCAGGTTGCCTTTAGATGCTAAAAAGATCTGGTCTTAAAGATTGTCTTGCCTTGAAGCGTTAACAAAAGTGTAAGTGAGTAAGTGCAGTACTCCTGCTCCACCAGCACCATTATGGACTGCTTGAATATTTGGTTTACTGACAGATGGCTGCAGTAAAAATGGGCTATCTCAAAGAACAGCCAGTGCCTGTGCAGCAACATAGTTACAACAACGGTAGCAGGACCAGCATTGTGTTTAACACAGTATAATTCCCCACCGCTCGTCAGCTACATTTGTTCAATTTGTTGTTACATTCAAATGTGTTTTAAGAATAAATAAGTGGTAGGTTTTCCTTTCTAGCCTGGACTCTAATCATCTTGTATATTTCCCACTTATGCAGAGATTAAGGCGATTTTTGCAAACAAACAATTAGCACTGAGCAATTACTGTAGTCCTATATCTGGAGGTATTTGATCATTAACCAAAGTATTGGACAAATAAAGAATACTTGTCCTGATGATGAAAAGTCAGAGGATAATAAAATTATTAAAATTCTGTGCCCAATTTACCAATCCACATGTAGATGTTCAGATATTTCATTGGATAAGTGACTTGCTTGTTGGCACAGGATTAAAAGTCTCACAGAGGAGACAAAAATCATTAGTATTAGTCACCAGTGTCATTAAGATGCAACCTCTGGGGAGCATGAACATCTGAACCAAGTTTCTTACAAGGCAAGATTTTCTTGCAGGTTGCTGTCGAAATGGATTGTTTATAATTGTATATAGTTGCAAATGAGTGTCTCCACTCTGTACATTCACTGACCTTTTCCTTTTCTCCCCGAGATGCAGTTCATTATAAAGAACACTAGATGGAGAAAGAGAGCTAAAGATTGAAGACTCTTGACTATGACTCCACATCAATCAGACTCATTCTTTAACTCATTGTGCTCTGCCTAGTTTTGCTGAGCAGCATGCAGGTTCTGTCAAGCAGCAGAGGAGTGCCTGGCCTGGTATCTGGTATGTAATCTAGTTAGAGTATTGATAGACTCATAGATACAATGATTGATTTTTAACATTAAAATGCTGAGATGTTACAGCTGCTAGCTATTTAATTCACAGAGATCAATGAAGCCATTCTTCTTCATGTCATATGTGGTGTTATAACTTCAATGGCTGTTGACTTCCTGCCTCCCAGTTGTTCAGTGAGTTCAGTGCAGATCCTGCCATGTTTGATTAGTTTTATATACTGTGTTATACCATGTATATTTCTGCATTATCGTCCATGTTCAATGTGGCTCAGTCTACCAAGACACGTTTGCTAAATGTGCAAGCTAAGCAGGTCACTACAACTGATACTGAAGATATATATATAATAAAATTAAAACCTGGGCTCATTCATGACAATGTTTGAGATTATTTTATATTTGCTGTCATCATCTCTCATTTTCACTATTAGAAAGAAAACATTTACCACAACTTGTAATGTCAAATAACTGACAATTTAAATGCATTTTACTGATAAATAGATTTATTCATATGTATTATTCACAACTTAAGTTTTATGTAACCCTTTTTGGTTTTTGTACCGTCATCAGGCACAAATTATGAACTTATGCTGGAAGGATGTCTATAACGATGAAGAAGCTAATTCTTCATTTAAACTACTTTTTACTGCTCAGTGACAAATTTCTACAGATTTAACCAGCGGAACAAATGTGTAAGCCTACTAATGATGTGTTAAAGCCTCCACACAGAGTGGCTCATAGTCACAGGAAACCCACAGCACAACACAAGCTATAAATTACTGTGCAGCATTATGACAAACAATTCCTACAGCTTGACAAAGTGTTCTGTGTATGATACTGAGTGTATATTTAGTCATCATGATGGGATGTTGACGACTCGCTCATATCTTTTACACTGACAGAACGCAAACTTTATTGCACTGACTATACAGATATCTGATTCTTTTTCATTAAGGTTTTTTCTATTATCTTTAAAAACACACAAATTAATAATCTATTATTGTTCTCAAGTGAAGTGCTGTTGTCTCTGCATGTACTACTATGTCATTTGGAAAAAAATATGGAGTTTTTATATCTACCTAAAGACAGAAAGAATATATTAAGACTAAAATAATAAGAAAAGATTTTTTAAAGTAAAATAAGATAAAAGAAAAATACACTTCATTTTAAGCAACAAGAATAGAATAATAATCTAAAAGGAAATATACATATAGAGTATACACACACCAAATGAGGTAGTCGTGGGAAGGGTGTAAGGGTAGTCCAGAGGGAGTGATATGGAAGAAACAAAGAAAATCACAAAGAGGGCAGCACAGTGCAAACTGACCGATGTGACTTCTGGACTTGTAGTGTATAACATGGTGAGCCGAGGTATTTCAGAGGAGTGTGAGATTGATGATGAGGAGGGACTGAGTGGTCTCGCAGCCTGAGGGAAGAAGCTGCTGTAGTCGGTCGTTACAGCAGATATTTCAGCAGGGTGATCGGGGTTTGGCTGCAGGTGAGTGCTGTCCTTCACTGTTGTGCTGCTGGGTAGATGGTACCACTGATGGTAATTCAGTGCCAAGCCATGAACACACCATGACAGTTTGTGGTATGGGTGCATTTCTTTTGGTTCCCCTGTGGAGTTCAGACCACTGACACTAGTTACAGTTATAGAGAAAGATTATGGTAAAGAAACCTACTTTGACTGGTGGAAGAATGAACACAGGTTTCCAGCGTCAAAGTCAACCGTCCACTCTGACCTGAGAGGTTTTGCGGCGTTGTAACAACATGCCGCTAACACTGCTTTTTGTTTCCATTCTTCCAACAAATCATACTCTGTGTTTTCAGAGTTTTTGAACCAACTATCAATTTGACCTTTGACCATTTTACAACAAACAATGAAATATAAATAAATACATTAAGAAAATACATTAAATTAGCTCTGTCTTGAATCTTCTCTTCATTGTTCATACTTGGACCACTGTGTGTGGAGCATTTTGTGTCCTGAAGAAAGCAAAAGACAAAAGACTGAAATGGATATTTGTATTTGTATTTGTAATTTAGACTGGATGAAGATAAAAAATAAAATACAAAAATATAGTGAAGTTATATTTAGTCACTTCCCAGTGAAACATTGTACATGTGTACAGCTTTTAAACTAATCAAGTTAGTTTGAACTGATAGCACAATACACAAACATCTACATCCACTTTACTTACATTTACATTTACATAATTTACACTAACACTAGTGTTAGGCTTAAGTCCAAATCCTCGTTGAATCCACATAGATTTTTTTTCAGCCTGCAAAAATGACATTTCTTTAAATACATGGGACACTTGGCTCTTTAAAACAATATGTGTGTATCTGTGCAGATGTTCAGGAGAACTTTGACTGAAAAGTCCCTCCCTCCAAACCAAAATTTAATTTTTTAATTTTAACTTTAATTTTTATCTGATGTTGTGAGACAGATGAAAAAAAAAGCTGTACAATGTGAATCAGAGCCATCTGGAACAGTCACTCAGCTGATGGGCTTGCTCTAATCCTTTCAGTTTCATTTCTTTGAATTTGTTTTAAAAGCTACAGATGGACATAGAGAGAAAAGTCAGACAGGATCTGTAAAAAAGACTCTTTAACACACACACGCGCGCACACACACACACACACACACATTAAAACATGCATACACACACACATTAAAACACACATACACACATGTCTTTTCAGGTGTTGATAAACCACCCAGGTGGAAATCTTCTCTTCCTTTAACACAGTTTTACAGGAGCAACAACATGGCGGTCAGAGCAGGAAGTGACTCAGAGGTCAGCTGATCCCACACACACATCTGCTTCTTATCACCATGCCAACACCGTGTGTGTGTTTGTGTGTGTGTGTGTGTGCGTGTGTGTGTGTGTGTGTGTGTGTGTGTGTGTGTGTGTGTGTGTGTGTGTGTGTGTGTGTGTAAAAGAGAGCGAGAGAGAGAGAGGTGCGATGGTCTGGTGGACATGAACTTGAGACAGTGTGAGTGTGACTTTTTATACTTAATAATATAATTATTAGTCTCTCGACAGTCAAACTGACACTATATAATGTAGAATGAATATGGAATGTTTGCAGTGGTGTGTTCACTGGAGTCAAAGCATGCATAAATAAGCTAGACATGTCCACATGTTTGAAATGCTTGTCACATACAAGACGGTGACTACAATTTTAAGACAAGTGAAAAGAAATGGAAAAATCAGTATTGTCCAGAAAAAATGCAACATTAAACCTTTAACAACACCAAAGTAAGACATAAAAAAGACAGATGGAAATAAGAAAATGTGCAGGCGATTCTATACCTGAATAAACCAAAATAATAAACACAGTGTTTAAGTAAACAGTTCATAGATTATGACAGGCAAAATAAAATGACTGTAGTTTAGGACTATTAAATCTGCTAGTCTTCTAGATGATTTTATTTATTGAAAAGATATAGATAGATGAATGTGTGATTGACTAAAATTCTATTGTATCTTGTGTAAATACTTATTTCCAAAACATTTATATTATGAACTATTAGAAAATTCTGAAATAAAGGAGCTGATAAGTGTGCAAGGATTTCAAATTCCTTTGGTCTTTATAGTGTTCTCTAATGCACACTTCTTTACTTACATTGCCTTGAGGATATACTAAAAATCAATGTTTTATGGGTAATGTTATTCTGTAGAGGGACTGTTCAATAAGTGTCACAGTAGACTGACTCATGCCAGTGGTTATTCCACTGACTTGTATGACCAACAAGCTGCCACTACTGTAGACTCTACTGACTCGTTTCCAAATTATGAATCAGTGAGGAAATGAGGAATTTTATATTAACATAAGCTTAGCAACAGGTGCAATTCTGCAGCAGCAGCAGTGTGGTGCAGCTGAGAGTAACATCCTTGTCAGTCTATAGTAAGAAGACAACAAACTCTGAGTAAATAACTCTTCAGTCACACTAGCATGTGACCAACCACAAGTCAATATTTACACTTTGCCTTTTCAACAAACAACAACAACAAAATATGTTATATTGAACTTTTCAATAGAATATGTAGATACTATCTCTAAACACACAGTAAATAGCTAAGCGGCAACTTTTGTTTAAGTTGTTTGTTTTCTCCAAAATAGTAAAATCCCCATAGGAGTTCCACAAGGCTCCTTACTAGGGACTTTTTTTTATTTCTTATTTATGCTGAATAAATATTATTTTGTTCATCTAACTTAATCTTTTTCGCAGATGATACAGATTTAATTTGGTTGTGTATAAATGTATATTTTTCTTGTCAGTGAAACAAACAAATACAGACCAAAAGGCTAAAACGTTGAAATGTTATAGCTATTACTGAGGGTCAAAATATAACCTAATATTTATTTAAACTTTTTTTAAATGTACTTCTTTCTTTTTTTCTTTTTTTCTTTTTTTTTTTTTGCTCAAATCTTCTGTCATTCAAGCGGCACTATTCTATAAATGATATCATCCTAACATTTTCCCCTACCCTCAGTGCATGTTTTGAGTTAAGCACAGACGCACTCAGTTTTGGAATGGCTATCAATCTGCTACATCACTTTCCAAGTTTGAACACATAATGAGCATCATCCTTTAACAACCAAGTGTCTGCGGGTGTTTTTCTGACTCTCTTCACCGCCGTACTTTCCACAAATTGAAACGTACTGGCGTACATTTATTACACATTCATTCATTCTTTCATTTCTTGTTTTTGACCATTGTTACTTTTCTGCTTGTGTGCTATTTTTGCTGTTTGCCTTTCAGTCCGGTACGAGGACAGCACAAATAAGCTAAGCCCACCTGGGTTTGTGCACATCTGCTTCGAATTATTGTTTTTATGTTACGGTTTCTGTGCAAATGGACCAACTAAATAAACTATAATTAATGTAATTAAGGCCTGCTTAGTGGTAACGAGTGTCTCACTTGTTTCATGATAAACCTAATGATGTTCAACATGAGTCAATGCAAACGAGGGAGAAAATCAGCCTTGATGGATATCACAGCCTAACACCTCGGATAGCAACATGCCATCACCTCTCTGCTAAACAACCTCGATACACACACACACACATTTATAAGGTCAAGATCATTGTAGATGGCTGTAAAATTTCACAGATGACTAGTACATTGGCTGCCAGTACATTTGGTTGTTTAACAGCTGCATACAGTCTTGAACTTCTGGCTTTGTTTGAAGAGGACAAGTCCCTTTTCTGGTGCCCGCTTCATGTTGGCCTGCTGTTCATTATAGACAAAAGTGTGTGTGTGTGTGTGTGTGTGTGTGTGTGTGTGTGTCTACTTGTGCATGCGTTCCAGAGGTTAGTGTGTATTCTGTGTGTGTCAGCCCAGTATTTTAGGAATTACAGTCAAATTGTACTGTTCTGTACCTCATGATTTACATGCAGCCTAACCTCACTCTAACCCTAACCAGAAGCATACTGTAGTTGCTGTGCACAGTTATTGTAGAAAGCAGCACTGGACAAAAACATCTTCATCAAATGCAATCTTGTTTTGTTAAAGACAAGGGAACTGATCAGAATCTGTCTAAAATGAAGGCAGAGTCAGAGGAGAACGGGCCGGCCTCAGATTGGATCAGTTTGTAGGATGGCACATTCACAGAAAAGCTGACTGGACAGAGCCAATCTCTTCATTTTTCTTGTTTTGCCATCCCACAAAGATATCTCTATCAAAAGAACAAAGGAAGATGAGCTGCAGCTATCAGCAACACACTGTGAAAACCTTGACGGCAGAGAGGAAAGATTCTAATATCCTGAGGGAGTCATTGTCATATTTTAAATGTTTTGTCTGGATGTTTGTTTGGTGTTTGACATCTATATAAAGGTAATACTGAAAATCTTAACAATAATTAAGATTAGTCTTGATGGTTTTATGGATTTTGTTTTATTTATTTTTTCAGACGTTCTCTGCTGAAGCAGTATTCAGTCACCTTGTTAAATTTTTCCAGAGCGCTCAGAGTTCATTTTAGACTGTGTGGTCTCACAGAGAGATGATGCCCAAATTCATCTGTTATTCTGACATTTTCTGAGTCTGTGTTGACATTAAATGGCCAGTGCTCTGTTTTGTCCAAATATGAAGTCCCACAGGTCAAAGATTTTTACAGAGTTTTGACACACATGCATTTGTTGCATGAGTTTTTCTATAATATCTTTATGACCTATGAATTATTATGATCTTTGTTTTGTTTCTTATTTGGCACCGTGTCTGTCCATTCTTCAAATCTCTTTTATTCTCTCATATCTTATATTTTTCACTTCATAATATTGTCATAAATGATATTAGCCTTGCTGCTTAGAGCTGCTTCAGTATTTCTCATAGTAAAAACATATTTTTCATTTCTTTCAAAACTTAAAGTGCTTCTACCTTCTTATTATTTCATAAAGTTCCTTGACAGTACAATAAGAATGAAGGACAATAAGAGGAGTGTCGATATTTCCACCTACTAAAAAAATCAATACTTTTCATATGTGCCGTGAATTGTGAACTGAAAAAAAAACAAAACAACAATTGTTCTAAACATTCTGAAACCTGTTTGGATTCATTAAGAAGATTTCTGAAGATTTCAACATTTGTTTTGGCATGATGCTTTTACATTATGATTAGCTGTTGTAGCTGCTGTTAAATGTGTGTTTTTGTTTTTGTTTTGTTTTTTGGTATGGGGTAAAATTCTACCAAAACTGGCAGATTCACATTAAAGATATTGTTTGATTGTTTCTTTCGTGGGTCTTCTGGGAATCTTGGGTCAGGCACTGCGCTTATAGAGTGTGTGCCTTATGTCCTAAAGTTGAGTGGCCCAGGTTTGATTCCAACCTTTGATGCACCCTCTTTCTCTTTCTCTACAGTTCAGTTGTCATTATCCAAAATAAAGGCATAAAAGCTGCAAATAATAATAATAATGATAAACAGCTGAAACATATTTGCTATATTATCAGAGCTTTTGTTTTATGGTAATAAAATGTTGAAATACAGAATTATTCCATTTTGTCTCATAAAATCTTTCCAGTATTTGATTTCCACCATTCCCACAGATTTAGAGTTATTAAAGAGTCCTCCATTAATTTTCATCCAAATATGAGTTTTCCTTCCTTCTCCTTCCTTCCTCCTTGGTCCTCCTCAGTGTGTCACATAATTACTCCACCACCATTTGTTCCATGACTAATGTGAGAATTTTTTATGGAAAGTTAATTTGATTGATTATCTTGGGACATAGGTAGGAGTCTCTCGGTAACATCTGAGATAATTAGATCAATTTAATTTGTATTATTTATCATTTCAGATGACGCAGTCCAAATATAAAAATATAATCCTTCCTCACCGATGAACACCATGTGGTTAGAAAGCTCTTTCCAACGTCAAGAATTCATTTCCATGTTCACACATTTTTTTCTTCCAGATGTTCATTTGATAAACTATCAAAATCAGAACTGCACCTGCTTTATTAAACACTTCGTGTTGTCTTATCAGCCCTGTAACAAATGATGTCATATTCTCTCTAATCTATCTGTTTGTTATCTAATAGAACTGTATTGTGGCTGTGCTGTAGTCTTGGTTCGGACTAGGTGATGTCTCTTAGGTAGTGTAGGTCTTGGAGCTGTCTGACTGCCGGGGATAATGATCTTGTGCCACTGCTGCTGTTTGCTGTCTCTCACTCACCTTTAACATTTCTATTATTATTGCTCATGCGTTTCTATAGAGCAACATGCGGTTACAGGTCAGTAACAACATGCTAATACCGTTGTCTCTAACGTTCTGTGTCTTCAGACATTTTTAGTTTATTGAGATTTTTCATTCTATTTTCAGAATCATTATAACCATAAGTATTGTACCTCATTAGAATGTCAGAATAAATGAATGACTATTTTTTCTAAACATGCCTACATTCCAGGCCCATCATTTATACAACAAAATACAATATATTAACAATAATTACTCCTAAAGCAACTTTCAGGATTTTTATTTGCTTTTTGATGCCAAACAAATATTGCAACAAAGCCTATTACAGCCTATTTTATGTTTTTATGCATATTAAGTACAGCTGTAACTCAGTGGTCCCAATGTTGTTCCATGTCCTCCTGAGCTACCATTGTCACAAAATTCTGCCTTGAAATGATTTAATTGATCATTTTGCACAAAAAATATGATCAAGAAGCTTCCAGTACCAAACACAGTGAGCGCTCTGATGAACCTGACACACTGGCTTTGAACTTTAAGTTTATTAATAAATGTGACAGTCCACTAACGCGTGCAGGAAACTTGTGTTTGTGTAACAATATGCAGCCAGACTTAGTCTTATATACCTATACCTCTTTTAGTATACAATTATTGTGAACACATTTTCAGTCTATCTAGTAGCTGCACTGAATCAGACAAAATATTATATGTTCTATAGAAGCTGCTCCACTTGTTCCTGCTCTCATTATTCTTTCCAAGTGGAAAGTGGACTTCCACTGAGCAGGACATCTCATTCTTATGTTGTATTCTCGCTGAAATCTTCTTCTTCCTCTTCTTCTTCTTCTTCTTCTTCTTTGTTTGGGATTACAGATTTTCTCTTGGCAAATTCTCAGATTACATGAATCTACATTCCTAATGCACTTTTTGGATTTTTTCATTAACACTTTTCTTCTCACCCGGCAGGACCTGAGCCTTGTGGATTATCACCATGTCAGTGAACTTGTATCATCCCTGAGAGACGTTTTGTATTTCAGTGTTTGGACACATTGAGCTAAAGAAGAAGACGTCCTGTGTCTTCTTCACACACCAGTTTTCATGCTGAATTTACTTATTTATATATATATATATATATATATATATATATATATATATATATATATATTACAAAAGCACGCCTGGAGGGGTTCCTCAGATCAGAATGGAACATTCTTGTTCACGTAGTATTCGAGCGAGTCTGCCTGGCACTGCATTTATTACACTATATGATGTCATATCCCCCTGCCAATCACCGCCACACACACACAGGCTTTGTTGGAGGCCTGTCCAGCTGTATAGTGTGTTTACAGTCATTTCCTTTTCTCCCCGAGCTGTTAAAAGACACACACACACACACACACAGACACACACACACACAGAGACAAACACACATACACACACTACTGACTTGGGGATGGGCTGACTTTATTTCACTGCATATCTCAGTTTAAAGTCAATTCAGTTTTACAAAATGACACAATTGCAGTCCAGTAACAACAGTATGTGTCCACACCAGAGGCCGAGACTCAGTGTTTTCTTGAAGAATCCTGATGATATGTTTACAGTGAGAAATATCCGGCATGCCCTGACCTGACCAGTAATTATTTTACTTCATTCATCTTATGGTGAATGTCATGTCAAATGTGAAGGGTCTCGTTCTTTCTTTTTTTTTTTTTAATTGGACCCATTTAAAGATGTGAAACTCCTCCAAATTCATTTGAAGGTGTTCGTGTTAAACAGGATCGTTCAGCCTAGTGTCCATTTCTCCGCCCTTTTGCCCCTCACCCCCCTCAGGCCATTCCAGGCCATTCCAGACCAGACAGGGGCCAGACTACTAACTGTTTACAAGCTGTCTGTCTGTCTCAAGTTCAACTGCAAAGTCCAACCTGGGAAACAAAAAGACAGTCCGCAATGCAGACAGAGGAGGAGAAGGAGGGGCAGGAGGAGGAGGGATGGAGAGAGAAGGTGGTAAAAACGGTAGGGAAAATGTGTGCGTGTATGTGTGTGTGTGTGTGTGTGTGTGTATGCATGCGTGTGTGTTGTGTGGGAGAGGGGTGGGGTGGGGGGGGGGCTCTGTTGGACATGAACTTGAGACAGAAAAACGAGCTTCAGTCCTGCATTCCTGGTCTGAAGAATAAAGCATACTCTGGGGAGCTGTGTGTGTGTGTGTGTGTGTGTGTGTGTCTCAGGGGGTGGGTCCTGTCCTCGTCTCCCGCTGTCCCATAAACCGCTGTAGAATAGAAAAGAATAGAAAGAGAACACAGGACAAAATATCAAGTATTTAATGTGTAAAAATCATTTCAGGGTTCCACTCTGTTCTATGTAGCATGGTACAGGATGGATGGTGGAGGAGGGAAATGTGATTTAAGGTGGTATTAGCACTGCAGTCCTCTGTCTGTGTCTGTTTTTATGACAGCTGACCATCAGAACCTCCTTTATTTTTCACACCAGCAGAGAGAAGAAGAGCTTTCTGAACAGACACCATGCAAAGCTTAAATCTCCCATATTAATGTTTATATGCAATTCTATGGCGCTATTGTTGTATGTTTATGAACAGTTTAGCCTTAACTGTTGTCAGAAGTAGTCACTTTTATCCAGGTGATTAATAGAAGCACAAGATTTAAAAATGACCCTAGCAGGATAGCTGTGTACGTCATGCTTAAAATGACATCTCACCAAATTAAAAAGAGTTCATCTGCGTTTCTTATCCACAGTGTCCTCCAGAAAATGTTTCATTTTGAGGCCTCAAATTCTCCAAGTTCACCATTTCCTGACCTGTTCAGCTCCTGTAACAGAGCAGTGTCAACACAGTAACAAAGCAGAACCTGATTGGTCGTCCTGTGTATATTCTGAGAACTGATTGGTGCTTTGCACCTTAAAGATCCAGGTTAAGGCATGATTTAAGACAGAACCTTTACTTTTTGTCAAATACAGGGGAAGATTTCACAAAAACTAAAATAAAAACAAATGTCCACATGTGAAACTTTATATTTCTTCCGTCACAAGGTGTAAAAATATGCTGAAAATATAGTTTAACAACAGTAAATTAGGATTTTACTCAAATTGTTTGATTCTACACCCATTTTTCCAAACTCCATCCTTTCCCCTGGCACTCCCATTCTGTCATCTCAGCTGGATTTGCTCCATTTTGGCTCTCCTCCCAGAATGACTGAAATCCATCCAGCTGGGTGGGTTTGTTATACGTATGCCATTTGCTGACATCAGCTGGCATCTGTCGTACGAGCACTTGCGTGCTGCATATTTATTTAACTCTGAAGCACAATTACCTGCAAAACACCGCGACGGTCTTTACTGTGATCCCGATCCTGAGGAGTCTGAAACACCTCCCGGCTACTCCTGATCGTGCAGCCTCAGATGAAGACCAGCTCTGACAGACAGGAAACACCATCTGCTTTAAGGGAAAACAAGAGCTGCATCCAAATAGGCTACAGAATCATGTCCCTGTTACTAAAAGCAGTCCTCCTTGACTTCACCAGGAGTTCACAGAAAGATCTGAAGGAGAAAATTTGTTGTTTTATTTTTAGCACTTTTTTCTTAATATCACTGGAATAAGGAATTGTGGGGCAGAAAGTTTCTGTGTTTTTTTTCCCTGAGAAATTATTTCAGTCAGTGATGGAACCTAAGTGAGTGACTACATTTGCTCGAGTACTGCTTAATACTCAATACTTTACATAAGTATTTCCATTTTATACTCCTGCACGATGACAGTTCAAAGAGCAACATTGTACTTTTTACTGCACTACATTTATGTGACAGCTCACTTGACAGATGAACATTTCTCATACAAAACATATGATGAGCTCATAACTGTTAGACTGTTGTCACAGTATATGCAGTAGTTCAAACAACAGTAAAATGCTGCTTACAAATCTAATAATACAGTTCATATTAAAACACTCACAGGGGTCATATTTCATACTTTGTGTAAATTTAGCCAATGTGACTTAACTTTTTTTTTCAATGCATGACATTTACTCAAAGTGGAATATTTAATATTGCAGTTTTGATACTCTTATTTGTGTAAAAGATCTGAATACTTCCTCCACCACTGGATTTAAGCTCGGACATCAGATTCTTGTTATTTTGGTGATATCTGTAAAGGTTTTGAAGAAATAAAGAATCCTATGAGTTAAAGCTACATTTAACTTTTATTGTTGGCTTTTTGGCAAATGAATTCAAATTAAAATACAAGTGTAGGGAGGTGAAGAGAGAGTGTGTAACCATGAATGTACAAAAAACAATTACACTAACACACAAAGAGAGAATGGAAAGAAACAGAAGAGATTTAAAAGATGTTATTCAATATTATCATGTGTATTATTACACTCATCTTTTAAATATCATCAGTACTTACTACTTACTACTACTACTTACTATCTCGACACTGCTGTGAATAATGTGTGAATAACTTCATTTGGAATCATTATAACTGAGTAAGATACATCCAAAGTGACATGAGATCTCGTGTTTACAGCTCTGCAGACTGTCCAGCTTCGCCCTCTGACGGTGCAGCTGTTTGCAGGCAGGAATGCAAAGTGCTCTGTGTCTATTCACTTTGTTTTTATTACCACAGCAGGTCAAACCAACATCTCTGCTCCGTTCTATTGACATAAAACACAAATCTGGGAGTGGTGTTTTCTCTTTTTGTTTTTTTAAAAATGTGAAGTGAAGTGAAAAGTTCAAAATAAAACAGATAATTAAAAAAAATATATTACTTCTCTCCATTGATCTTCTTTTTTGAAATAATTTCCTCTCACTCCTCTCTTACATTCAGTGTCTGAATATGAATATTTGTTGCATGGATTATCAGGGAGCCATGAGGCCTGACCTTTGACATTGAGTGGAGCTGTAGTTGGGGTAGTGCATGTTGGAGCCTGACTGTGCTGCAGCTGTCTTCAGGAGAGTCTGTCTATATGACACTCGTGTCTCGTCTGTGAAGATCTTTGCTTCATATGCTTTTAGAATTTACACATAACTCCTAATATTCACTGTATAAACTATAACACTTAGGAAACATGATGCAATTAACACTTTTTTTGAATCGGCTGTATATCAATATTTAAATGACTCATGGACAGTAGTTTGGAAAGGATTTAGATTACTCAGAAATACCACAGTGTAAGGTAAAATCCTGGTATTCATAAAAAAAGTATAAAATTATTATGAGTAGATATGCCCAGATTGTAGCCTATATATTATATTATATGATATTATATTACTGAACACTGCATGTTGTCATTTGTCAAGTGGAGTTTATTTGAACTACTTTAAATATTTTGGGGTAGTTTAATATCTAACACTATCATGCTCTAGCTGATTATTTATTTTATATGTAAAATCTTAATCTGAACAGCAGCTGCACAAAGTACAGAGTACAATATTTCACTCAAATAAAGTACCTCAAAATTGTACTGAAGTGAAATGCTTTAGTAAATGTATTTCTTTACATTTCAGCAATGCCCAGAGCCTGTGTAAAAATCACATTATATTTCATTACATTTATTTTATGTATTTATTCTTACTACTTTTAGCACGTGCATGGGCCCACTTTGGAGCTTCAGCATTATTTGCACGTGCAGAATGCAGTTTATTTAAACTGACTCTCAACTAAACTAAACTTAGATTTTATTTTTCAGATTTAAATGTGACATTTTGTGTGACATCTGTTTAAAGATCATATAAGACTTTTATAAGTATGTTTATGTATTTATTTATTTAAATCCAAACGTATCGCATTGTAAGTCATGTGACTGTGTGTGATACCGGAATTAGACAAATAAATGTAAATCCGTAGATTGAATTGTCGTCTGAGAATAAAGTGAGACCACATGAGTCGTGTGGTGCTGCTCGCAGGCCTCCTCCTCTTCCTCCTCCTCCTGCTCTTCCTCCTCCTTTCTCTGGTATTTGGACTAAAGGGGAGAAAGAGCTTTATGAGCTTCAGGGCTTCCG
Organism: Protonibea diacanthus; assembly: GCA_028641955.1. Taxonomy (NCBI): domain Eukaryota; kingdom Metazoa; phylum Chordata; class Actinopteri; family Sciaenidae; genus Protonibea; species Protonibea diacanthus. The sequence goes on along the minus strand of CM053994.1, from coordinate 18,206,648 downwards.
TCAGTATTGTTGGTTTTAAAGGGGGACAGAGACGGAGCAGTAAAGAGAGTCAACAGGCCAGCAGAGCACACCGCCGTTTGTCAAGTTCAATGTTAATGTTTAACGGTCCGACACACACACACACACACACACACACACAGGAAATGGAATTTGGTTTTACAATGACTGGAATCCAGCTTCTGTTTTAATTATATATCTGTTTGAATTAATATTTCCACGATAAAAACAATAAATCAGCTTTTTCATATATGCAGCTATTGGGATTTTTTTTTTTCTACTCTCTGTAGTAGCTTGGTGTTTCCTGGTTGCTCCTGCAGGCCTGCTTTAAGCACAAATAGCCTCCGCTGACCATTTCATTAAAACATGACGTGTGTTTAAAGTTTGATTTCACTTTTTAAAGAAGCTGAAACTTTATATTAGCGCAGTTTAACCGCCGCAGCACAGCCAATAAACACTATTCATATTTGCAGCGACATCCTATATTCCATATTCACACACACATTAATGAGTCCTAATTAAAAATACAGTCCTCTCTCTCTCTCTCTCTCTCTCTCTCTCTCTCTCTCTCTCTCTCTCTCTCTCTGTTTGGACGGACGCGTAATAGCTGCATTTCGCCATGCACACGCGCAACCGGTTGCTTTTACTGTATCTAAAGGATATTTTGCGGTTACTGTAAACTGTAGAAGGCCTGAGGCAGAGAAGACAGAGTTCAACTTTGTGCCGGGAGTGGACGTCCAGAAAAAAAACGAACACAGAGAGGAAAGTAACTGTGTTTGTTTGATAATTAATGATACGCAATGACATATTTGAATAAGCATGCGCAAAAAGACAAGCACCGTGTTTTAATTGGATACAGAATGTATCAAACTTGAAAACCATAGCAGATCTATTGTATTTTATTTAAGTGCAGCTGCTCCAGATTGAACTCTCCTCGATTAAAGATGAACCTCCGCAGACTATATTTATATCTGTAGCTGCGTAAGTGTCCGGTGGCTCAGGCCATGCTGGTCATGACGCATTAAATGTAAAATATTTTTACATTACATTTTATTTATTTTTTATTTTATTAATTGTGCTCAAACAGTGCAAGAAATCTGAGCCTCCCCGTGCAGATCAAAATGTTTCTTGCCACAGTGGATAAATATTTGCGTCAATTAGACTCTTATATCACAGAAGTCTTTAAAAACGATTCGCTTAACTCAGAATTTCAAGATGAAATTCAAAATGTATTGGAGAATGCGTGACGCTTTGGCGCAGCCTTTCCGCTCCGTTTGTCCCTCCTGGAGAGCATTGGAGAGGAACACTGTGGCCTGCGCCATTGCTCGGAGCCAAAGTGGACGACGCTTCGAAAAGCGCTCAGTGCATCGATACATATCAAGTCTTTGCTTTCGGCAATAGAAATAATTACGCAGCAGGTTTAATTGACTGTGCTCGCATTAGAAATCATTTGTCTTCACAATTCAGTGCTGAACATTTAATATTCTGTGAGAGCAGAAAGACTGAACAAAACACTAATGTGTCCAGTATAAATGTTGTTTATCTGTGGCTGCAGCAGAGTTCACAGCCTTTTTTTAGGCTGGTGGGGCTGAGTGTGTTTCACAAGACACCAGATTCCTCCCCGGTGAAGCTTAAGGCTTGGACGTGATCCACACTATGCAAAGAATCACAGTTACTGAACAGGTCAACAGAGGGGCTCTGCTCTGCAACGCCAGCACGCAACGGAAAACCTCGAGATTCTTTACAAAAACAAAAAAAAACTCGATGCGCTCGAAGAGTGGAAAGTTAGAAATCCACGAGCAGCTGCTGCTGTTCACGATGACCCACAAACACTCTATAGAGCTGATGCAGACGTGCAGCGTGCACCAGCAGCTCGCAGTCACTCACTTGTCGCCGCGATCGTGAACGCGCGCCGCAGGAGGGGGGTCGATGGCGCGCGGGAACCTGCTGATGAGAGAGAGAGAGAGAGAGAGAGAAGAGTGCCGCAGTGTGTGTGCATGTGTGTGTGTGTGTGTGTGTGTGTGTGCGTGTGGTGGGGAGAGGGGGGGGGGTCTCTGTCAGAGCAGACGACACAGCTCTCTACTGTCGTAAATGGGTTCGCGGGAGACTTGAGTGAGCGATAGCTGATCATGTGACTCTCAAGGTCAAGGGCTTCTCTCTCCTCTGTCTGTCGCTCTCTCACACGCACGCACGCACACCGACACACACACACACACATACACACACACACACACACACTGCAGACTACAGGACGCACAAACAATAGCGCAGTTTAAAGTCTCTTCTGTTCGTGGGACGTTTGAAGAACAAAAAGTAGCTTCAACGTAGTTCTTTTATTTTATTATTTCCCGCTGAGTCTCTGTTTTTTTTCTCGCGTGTGTGAAATATTCAGCGCAATTTTCACGTAAAATATCTGCCTGTGGTTGTATTTTTTGCATGTTTTAGTTATAAACAAATTTGGCAAATCAGGCTCAGTTTTACACACCCTGGAAATAATTCACTACAGCTTCAAACTAAAGAACGTTCATCACATAAATGACTCACAGAAGCTGTAATTTGACTACACAATGAGTAATTATTTGCATAAAATAAAATTTGATTAATCTCATAATTAAATTATTTTCATTTTCAAGGTATCAGTCGGTGGTATCAGTCCTCTGCTCGCACCGCTTCACAGATCATAGAGGTATTCTGAGATGTTCAGCGCGCAGCTGGAGGGACATTAAAGTTCTTAAACTAAAGCTTCACATGAGAGACAAACCCCTCTGAATAAAGACACTTTACTGCTGGATGCATTTCGTCTTTGAATTCGCGGCTTAACGGTGAAGAATGTTGATACTGTGTGAGATTTAATTAGTGGGGCGTTTTGTTCACACGGGTCTATACGGGCCTGTGAAATGATAGTACGACATGGATATCATTGTTGTGGTGATGTTCCAGAGGGAGGCCGGATCGAAATATGAATTCACAGTCTCATAAACACTTTTAATCTGCATCGGGAGTCTGAATCCTCCTGCCCTGTTTGTCCAGTTTGCGGGTATCAGCTTTCAGCCTTTGATATGAACTAAATGCGGGTGTGTTTGCACATTTTACGGGCATAGTTTGGCAACCAGAAACAAATTACGCGCACGAATCCAAAGTTGCCAGTTTACATAGTAATGAATTTAAGGATGTGAGACCTACTGGAGACTAGATCAGGATTAAAAGAATTTATTAAGTGTTGCACTATACTTTGATTACTGGTTTACAGGCGTTATAAACAATATGAACAGCATAATAGTGTATTTTCGGCTATAGGCTATGGGCACGGACAACACTGACAAACAGTAAAACACAGACAGTGGACAGACAGTTACATCAAAGCAGGCAGGAAGGTGCTGTATTTACAGGATGCCTCTGTGGGGGAGGTGTATCAGAGGGCTTTGGTTCTTTTCTGTCTGATTTTGTCCTTTTTTTTTAATTCGTCTTCCATTTGTTTACGCACATGGTTACGCACAGTCCAGTCCGTAAAGAAGTACCACGTCGAGTTTCTTTAACCCCCCCCCTTTTTTTGTCATTTCTCTCAGTTCATTCTTAACGCATAACACGCAAATGCACCAAGTTCCATCATTAAATCGTCCCAAAGTGCAGAGAACACGCACGCTACGGCGCGCTGGTCTTCACTTTGGCCACGAACTTCTTCTCCTTCACCCTCCTGTTCTGGAACCAGATGGTGATCTGCCGCTCCGACAGGTTGGTCGCAGCTGAGATCTTCCTCCTCTTGTCCTTGGTGATGAATTTGTTGGCTGCGTACTCTTTCTCCAGTTCTTTGAGCTGGACTTTAGTGTACGGTATCCGCTTCTTTCTGCCGCGGCGGAAAGGCGAGCCGTCGTGCTGGTGTGCCACCACATCTGTTTAAACAAAAAGGGGGACAGAGAGAAGAGGCTGTACACACCGAGACAGACTTAATGGTTTCTATCAACACACACACACACAAACACACGTGTGCTGTGGTGCATTTAGTGCCTGCTGCTTAAACGAGGAGGACAGCGACTTTATGCTTGGAGCTGATTGGACATCCATCCTGCGACACAGACGGACAACATGGTGGATGTCTGCAAGCAGCATGAGCTGCAAGTTCACTCTGACCTGCACCTCCTGTCCTCAGATTAGTCTTCATATTTGTGCATGTAAATGAATCTGCAAACCTCGTTTTCATTTTTGTTGTTTTTTTAGTGGGTTTTTTATTGTTATTATTTCATTACAAAAATAATAATTATTTGCAGAGAGCTGTCTGCTCTCAAATGAGCACATGGGACTTCTTTTAAAATCAAAAACAGTTCAGAGCCCAGATCCTTGAGCTAGTAGTTATGATTTATCATAATTCTGTTAGGAGCATTAGTCACCAGATAATTAATCATCGGGATAACAGATCAGGCAGCACATGAGCTTTTGATTAAGACTAAGAGTCTAAATATGAACATTGTCCTCTACAGTTCATTCAGTTGTAATCCAGACTGCTTGCTTTTATTTTACGCACCAGTTGCACAAGACGCTCTGAGATCACTTGGGATTGTTGGAGCTGTGATAACATCAGCCACAACTCTAATTCTTTATCTACTGCAGAGAGAAGTCGTCATCTTAATTATGCAGCTTTACATCAAATTCGTGATCAGAGCATGAATCGTGTCATTAACACAGTTATTCAAAGTTTGGTTTTTAATTTCTTCCTGTAACAAATGTCACACACTCCTCAGCAGGCCTGTTGCACATGCAAAGCTTCTTTAAATAAACAGACACACAGATTGTTTTACATAAAAAACGGTGTCTTACCAGCCAAAGCTGATTTCCAGAGGTGTCCAGCCTGTCCCTGGTCCTTGGAGCAGTACATCTGTCCCCCCCAGCCGTTGGTCAGAGCCCAGGGCTGGTAGCTGTCCATGGGGAGCAGGGTGTCATGGCGCGGCTCCCCGGTGCCCAATGTTTGGACCACCGACACGTCCAGGTAACTGGCCATGGACTGGTACGGACTCGGGTAGCCGTGGTAAAAGGCGAACTCTTTAGCTCGGTGGTTCGAGTATTCGTCAGAGTTCACCGTCGTGTCCATGTACTGCGAGCTGAGCGCGGCTCCTGCCGCCTGGGTACACGACTTGAGAGAACCCCGCCCCATCCTGCACGGGTAGTAGCCGTTACCAAAGTAGCTGTACGGTAGCGCGGTGGCGGCTGAGGAGCTCTGGTGCGGCACCGCGGCCGCAGGGCATGGTCCGGCCGAGCACTGCTTCCCCGAAGACGCGCCTGACTCGCTGGAGCCTGAAGCGGACACGTCCACAGTGGAGTAACCGGCCGAAGAGTGCACCAGGCCGGACGGGTGGCCGCCCAGTGCAGCGGCGGCCGCCGAGTGCGCCATAATGTTGCGGCACTGACTGGCGGCGAAGTTGCCGCTGCCCACCAGCCCCTCCATGTTTTTGTTCAGGTCGTCCAGGTTGTTGTCATACACAAACATTACCGTTTCCGCTGGCCAGCGAGGGTTTAGGACCAGGGAGGCTGTCATAGGCGCTCCTTTCCCGGTCTGGCCTCCGTTCGTCGCCGTTTCCTCTCAGACTCTATCCGGTCCCGTGCGCTATGATGCTACATTGGCTGAATGAAATGATCTGGTGCGCATTTATTCTCCTCTGACCGCCGGCTCTCCTGCTCACACACAGTTCAGGTAATTCACACGTACCGTCACGCGCACTGTCATAGCACGCGTGCGCTGCGTTGCTGCACCGTTTAGTGACGGCGCTCGCTCGGAGGCAAAGACTCCCGGTAACCGGCCGGAACCCCAGTTACATCCCAGCCGCAGCCTTGACGCAACAAGCCCCCGGGAGCAGGAGAGGAGGGAGGGCGCGTGTCCATTGGATGAGACCGGATAATCACGTGATGGGACAAGAGTGAGGGGGGGGGAGAAGAGACTTGTTGGGGATTGTCAGTCAAAAAAATATATTTTTATGAGGCTCGAGCTGTGGCACGAGAAGAGCGTGAGCTCCGTGAAGCGGCTCAGCTCCCTGAATGCGCCGCTTCTCCTCGCGCAGCTGCATTACGTCAAACTCTGTGCCTGAGCTCCTGCGGCCAGGAAGAGCCACAGTGTCTTTGTGAGTTTAGAAACAAGAAAATAAATCTCTTCCACAGGCGTGTTTGTGTGTGTGTGTTTTGCGTAAATACGCATGGGGTGCGCGCACGTATCCAAACAGCCGAATCTCTGATTAGTTCACATAAATGATGTTTGTCAGTACTGAATCTCGAGGGGGGGAAATATGAAATATGTGAAGTCAGTTAGAATTTTCTGACATTTTATAAAATGATATTCTGTTTTCATAAAAATATTATAATTCCTCTAAATATGACCTATAATTATCTGATCTCTGGTGTGAAAATACTCACTATTACGCAGAGTTATGGACACATTTAAAGACTTATAACCGGCGCTGCCAAATGCGTGGAAAAAAAAAGTTTATCGCTGTCATAAAAGTATTTTAAAAATCATAACATACCAGGAGTATTTCCAGCTTTTCAAAAGAAACATTTGATTATTAAAATAATTGTACCCTCTTGGACGTTTCTCAGACTGGATTTATGTGCGCTGACTGCAGGACGCGTAAAGGAGATTTATGGAAAAGATCTGGAGGTCTTAAGATTTGAGAAATATGGCTTCGGTTCAAAGAGCAGATCAGAAAGGTTTTCACGGCACGTCTGAGCCGCGTTATTTGCGTAATGATTTCACTCGCTGCTTATAGGTTTGAGGTGATGTGAAGTTATTCGTCTGGTGCTGTTTGAATTGACGCTTTTCGGGCGCGAAGAATTTGAAGGTGTTTTTAGGATGAATGCGTCCTCGTGGATCAACTACAACGACAAGTGGATGGACTGATGTTTGAAGCTTCCTCTGGATGTTATTCAATATGAAAATGTTGGGAAATAATCACGTGTTTAAATTCAAACATAAGGTCCAGTGACATGTCAGTGTTCGGCCTGATTGTCATCAGAGGTGATTTGCGAAGAAAACTGGACTCCGTGTAAGACGCCATGTTTTTTTCCACATGAATTCTAATGAAAACTGGATGAAGACATGCAGGTCGTGCATCATTCATTTTACTGTTGATATATTATGCAAATTATTTAAGAAAATTAAATAATTATTATACACAAACTGGGTACCATGAGATCAGGAGTTATGTCTCTGGTTGGATCAGCTGGTCGGCCGCTCAACTAGCTCGTGGTGCTGAAGCGGCGGAGGGACTGATAGCTGTCAAAAGTGGAATAAATGATATAACTATAAAATATATATTTGATATTGTGTGACTTCGTTTTAGTTTGGATTGGCTGCACTTCAGGTTACTGCTGTGATCATTCCTCTCCCCTGTAAGACACGCAGAAGTCCATTTTGAATCGCAGATTTGATGACGTAAAACACACTATTCATTTATTTATTTAACCATATATCTATTTTACATAGATCTAAAGGCAGCGTCGCTCCTCTGTGAGCTCTCTGCGTCAGCAGACGTAAAGCAGGTGTGAAGCGGCTCCAGGTGATGGACGCGAAGCAGCGGGGAGCAGAGAGGATGAGACCCGGACAGTGAACAGACACTGTGTGACTTCTACTGCTCGTCAGTCTGGATGATCTTCAAGAGGATACGGATACGGATAAGAAGGATGATACGTGAAGGAAAAAACTCATTGAAAAAGCACCTGAAGTTAAAAACACAATTTAAAACATTAATCTAGTTTATCCTGAGAGGGAAAGAAGAAAAACCGAGACGTGTTTTTTTTTTCTCCAATCGAACGTTTGGACGAAAATAAGGATAAAAAGTGAACCTTCAAAATAAACTGAATAAAATGAGATATATAGGAGATAAAAATAAAATAAAATAATTTTTCAAAACAGTTTATTGATGCATCAGAAAGTTCCAGAAAGAGAAAGTCGATCCTAAGTTTTTGTTTTTGTTTTTGTTTTTGTTTTTGTTTTTTTGTTGTTGTTTTTTTTTTTTTTGGTTGTTGGTTTTATTTTTTGTCAAACTACTGTTCCCAACGTCAAGATAAAATAAAATAAAATAAAATAGAACAGGCCTACTTGTAAATAAGAAGCTGTTTGTGACACAAGCTCTTGACATCAACAGTGTCACTGTGGAGCCATTAGAAGAGTTTCGCATGTGTGAATGTGATCGTATGAAACTCTAATCTCTCTCTCTCTCTCTCTCTCTCTCTCTCTCTCTCTCTCTCTTTCTGTGCGTGCGTGTGTGTGTGTGGTGTGTGTGTGTGTGTGTCATATCATTTACCAGCAATCTCCAACATTAGTTCACTGAACTCTTCCCAAACTGACACCAACTGGCTGCAGCTTTAAACACCGTGGGCCTGCAGACAAACATCCGCACACACAAACCACCCAGACAGGCAGTCTCTCTCCCATAGTGTGGTCTGCTGGGCTGAGGAGGAGGAGGAGGAGGAGTAGGAGGAGGAGGGGAGGGGGGTCAGACTGGGCCCCGAGGGTCAAGGTCAAGTTTAACACGGAAAGAGAGGGAGAGGGAGCGGAGGAGGGGTGCAGACAGAAAGACAGACAGATGTAATGAGCTCAAGTTCAAGGCCACCGCACACCTTGAAGCTTCTCCTGTTTATGTGTGTGTGTGTGTGTGTGTGTGTGTGTGTGTGTGTGTGTGTGTGTGTGTGTCTGTGTGTGTGCTGTCGTGCAGATGACACGGAAGACGCCATGGCTGTCCCAGTGATGAGCACCGGCACGGTCCAATTTAACCAGTCAAACCGGTATGAAGACAAACATCCCAACTGGTGTCTCCATGAATCATTAACTCAAGTCGACGGCAGCTGAAGAGACAGCATCAGGATCAGGATCAACTCTATCCAAATAGACTTCCCTTCAAAATAAGAGCACTGATGACACAAACCTGCCACTGTGATGTCTTCTGATCATTTGATACAGTTTGAAGGATTAAGAGTGGCATTAATTACAGCATACATGAACAGATCATTCTGTATGGGCTGGTGACATAATGAGGTTGATTGTTCTGTTCCTCCAGCCACAAAAAGAAAAGTTTTGAATAACGAGAAAACTTAAGATATACCATCTATAAAAAACGATCAGGAGAATGAATGAAAAATCTCCCCGTGTTAAACTGCAGTGATGTAACCTGTTTCGGCCGGATTTGGTGTCAGTTTGACTTAAATGTCGCCTCCTGTGTCTGACAGCACCGCGCTTTTTATTCCGCCTTTTACGCATTACGCACTCATCCTGTAAGTCCAATCCTCAAAAATGTGATGATCAGAATGTGCGCACAGAACGCGCTCCTGCCACATTTGATTTTTGTTGTTTGATCTGATTTATAAAGATTTTTTTTTATTAATTACTTCCGTCATGTTTTTAATTTGGGATCAATTCCAAACTCTTCATTCGTTCCTCGGTGAGGTGAGAACACTTTTAAAACATCTTGAAAATATGCAAAAAAAAAAAAAAAAAAAAAAAACAACTACAATGCAATGCTGGAATATTTAAGAAATATTGCATTTTAAAAAAGCTTAATGTTGAAAGACAAAAGCATGGACCGCGAGGATCAGGCAGAGAATCCAAAGTCACAGTAACATTTCTTGTAGGAATGTCAAAAAACATTTTTTTTTTATCCCAAACGGAGTCCTCTGACTTTGAGCATCCTTGCTCCTTTATAGAACAGCTGCATGTTAAACCAGTCAGTAAATACAAATATGACTGCAGTATTTTGTGACGTATTTACATGAGTGTCAGTGTGACAGCATACAGTTCATCAGCACGTTACAGGTGTGGTTAACCCGCAAAATGTGGCGGGAAAAGACACAAAACGACGCGAGCACGGGCGAGACACTGAAAGAAAGACTTAAAATAAACCTGCCAGGTAACAAGACATCTTTCAGACATCAGTTATTTTTGGTTGAATTTCAGGATTGTTTTAACAAATTGTGATGTCATGCATTACACGAAAGAGCAGAGGCCTCGCCCTGAGGCAGTATTAGTTGGTCCTCGATCATCTGAGCAGGATCTTTCTCGATGTTTCATCTTCGCTCAAATTATTATTATTTTTTTTTTGCAGCTGAACGGGAAACACTTGTTCTCCAGGATCAGCTGAGCGTCAGTGCCTTGCTCAAAAGGGTAAGTCAGGGAGGATCTTAAGTCATCATCATTGATAAAAGTGATTTGATGCAAAGACAAACAACATAAATAAATTATATATATATATGAACAATATTCTATAAATCTGCCAGCTGCATTTGCTTTTTTCTGCCAGTTTCCAGACCTCATTTTCATAACATTACCACCAGATCCAGGATTAACAACTCCCACTTAAGTAGCCACACTCTGTGTGTGGCTTCTCTTATAAAAATATTCAGTGTTTATCTGTAAGAGTTGACTGATCAGTCACAGTTTCAAGATTTTTAAAAAGTCAGATGCAGCAGTCTGTCAGGAGTGTGCTGTGTGAACTAAAACATGGGCTCAGGTGAAAGGCTGAGGCAGCAGCAGAGCCGTGTGCTCCAGAATGATCTGAGAAAGTGAAGTGCAGGAAATGAACCTTTTTGTTCTGCCAGTTTTAACAGTTAGTCTGTCTAAATACCTCTTTAGAGACAACACATCCTGCGTCCTGGGCTATTTTTTTTTTTTTTTTTTTTTGCATCCTGGTGGATTTTACTCCTGAAAGACAGCAGTGCTAAATGTCAGGTCTGGAAAGAAGAATCACTCTTAAAATGAAACACCAGTAGAGTTGCTGCTGGAAGCTGTCTATCTATATAAAACATATAAATTAACTTTAAGATTGCGAGATGTGACCAGTGGCTGTTTCTTTATAAAATCTTTGAGAGCATCTTGTATCCTCAGGGTGAACATTTCCTTTTCAAACTGAATATTTAGGCTGGACAAGAATGTATTGTTTTAAAGAAATTCCTGAAATTAATTAAAAGAAATGCCAGCTCTAAAAATATAGGCATTTTTAACATTATCCTCACCTTAACAATATACAGGACATTTACCAAACAAAGCTGAGTTCTGAGTTCTTCTGGTTTCCTTTAACAACTGTCAGGAGTGCTAATTCATATTAAAGTCAAGTTAAATGAAAGATTCTTTGTTTTAGTAACTTATTGTCAAATATGACGTGTGATTGACGTGATTATTATGACGTGTAAACAAGGTGGAAGTATTTCGATTTTGTCTTGTCGGCTGTGACAGCTTCCCAACTTTTAGCTTCTATGTTCACCATCCCATGTCTCTTCACAGCTTCATAGGGTGCAGCAGATGTACAGGGTAGAAACAGATTTTTCACATGGCTGAGGTCGAGGTTAGAGTGGCAGAGTTACTTTCATAAATACAAAATAAAAATGGTCAGCATGATTCAGTGACTATATTTAGCCCCTATTTTCATGCCGATCAGACTAAACTGTGGCTAAAGTGACCTTCAGCCCTGGTAATATGATAATACCTGAAATATTCTACATGTCTAACAGCTTGTTTACACGCATGTACCCCCAAACATCTTTAAACAAAATTAAATATTGACCCAAAACCAAAAAAAAAAAATTAAAAACTAACTCAAGGTCCACTTCTGCTTCTTTTAATGGCATGCTTCTTTCTTTGGCATGTTATTATAGTTTTTTGTGTCATGTGATAAGGACTAAATGAGCTGATCTCCATGACAACTGAGATGAACCATGACATGCAGGTGAAAGCCACATAAAAGTCTATTAAGTGGACCTTGACTTAAGATTTTCAAGATTTTCAAGGTCAAGAATGAATTGAAATAATTAAACTTGCATAAAAGTTTGGTACGTTGCTTAATAACATTTAGCACACAGGATTACATAAGAAAATAAAAATATAATAAACATGTGATTTGATATAATATTTAACATGTGGAGGTTTAATGTGTGTGTGTGTGTGTGTGTGTGTGTGGTTTCACTTCACTGCTCTCCAGAGTGTATTTAGTCGCAGGAATTTTTCAGCTTAATTGTCTAATTTTCATGTGTGAGTTCAACTATAATATTTGAACCTTCGTTAGCTCAGCTTTCAGAGGACTCTGGGTTAAAAAAAAAAAAAAAAAAAAAAAAAAGGCCACCATGTAAACCTGTGCTGTTGTGCCTGCAGCCATTGTGCAGCATGGCAGTCGCTCCGCCTCCATGCAGCACACAGCAGCCTGCCAGCCTCTCATTCAGCTCCATACTTCATTATTACTGCGGCTCATTAAACTGCCTCCAGTCGTACCTGACGCCTGTCTCAAACCAGGTCATGAAACTGAAGAAATTGAAGCTGGGCCTGTTTGTTTCTGTAGACTGGTCTCCTTGATGTTCACCAGCAGAGACAAGGGCAGCGTTGACGACTGACTGAGACTGTTCTGTGGGTTAATAAACAGCCTGCTGCTTCCATACTGGCATCACTGCCTTCCACGTCTCACTTATTTAGAGGGCAAAGATCTCAGAGAGTCTGGCAGTTTGGTTTTCAGGATTTTGCACCTTAGTGATGCATATTCCAAAACTTAGAGAACAAATCTACACATAGTGAAGCTGGAGCTTCTGGGAACAGGATCCATGGCTGCTCTGCTGCAGTTGCCCCTCAGGATGGTGTTCATTTAACCTTCATTTAAAGTCAGTGAGGGTGATCACGTCGAGAGCACAGAATAAATACTCTCAAAAACACTGAACAAACAAGCAGACAACAACACAACATAGTTGACATTCAAGAGCGGAGTAGTTTGCAATTCTAGTTTTCAACTGACTTTAAGTTTTAATGTTTAATGTGACCCTAAAATTTAAAGCTCTGGTTTAATCATACAGTATTAAAAATCATTTTCATGGGCACTGTGCAGCATTTGTAACTGAGCAGAACTGACTCTGTGGACAGTCATGCATGCTGCAGTGGAGGTTAACCTGAGACCAGTTCTCACACACACACACACACACACACACACACACACTGCTCTACTGTAAATCTACATGATGTCTGCATGTTGTGTGTTTGACAGTGGTGATGTCCAGCAGATGAAGACTTGCTGGTCAGTACAGCCTCTTGGAAGGACGCGTGTGACCCTGTCTGTAGACAGTCGCTGTCCCTGCCAGTGATCACATGCTGCTGCTGACCTACAGTATATCTAAACACTGAAAAGTTAGCTGCTGTTTTGAGATCTACACTCTCTGAGGAGCGCAGAGACGGAACCTCGCACGCTGAACAGCACGAATCAGCAGCCAAGGATCCAGACATATGACAATTCATCATTTAAGTCTGGTTCTGCAGCATGTAACTCAAGATGATCTGATCATATGAACATTGTCTAAATCAATACCTCTGTGCAGACTGTAGCCATAAACTAAGAAAATGTGTAAAATATATATGCCATGTATATGCCATGATTCAGTTTAACTAAATTACCAAACCTCTAACACAAATACAGACTATTGTTTTAAGATATTGTTCAAACGCAGATTTTAGCCAGTGTTCATTGTGTTGTGTCCTTGAACTTGACCTTGTTGAGCATTTAACAAGAGGAGAGCAGCTGTGTGTGTGTGTGTGTGTGTGTGTGTGTGGGGGGGGGGGGGGCTCTACTATCACTAACTACTCCAATTAACTCAAATCATCTGCTCTGGTGTTTTTGACCAAAAATAGACAATTCATTCATTTTCTCGTCATCTTGTAGATGTGCAAGTGACTGATCGCATGATGCAGACAGACAAACAGATGTGTTCCTGCAGCAGTGAGCCAGAGAGGAATACTGATGTTTGTTCTGCATCCAAATATGAAGGTCATGATTATAAAAAGAGAGCTGAAGTGAGCCAGCAGCCATCTGAAACTGTTTGTTAATTAATCAGAAAATCAATCTGCAACTATTTTGACAGCTGATTAATCATTCGAGTCATTTCTTTTTTCTTTCTTTTTTTAGGGATAAACAAACAAAACTTACTTGAGAAAATCAGCAGCAGATAGTCAGTAGTTACTTCAATACTTGTTACTTGCAGCCCTGACAGATGTGATAATAAATATTGTGAAACTAGATGAAATATGCTGAGAAATACTGACGTCAAGTTTTGCAGAGACGATCCAGTGCATGCAACACTGATAGTTTTTTCTGTTAATAGAGCAGTCACTGCTGCTCTGTCTGCTGCTTCACTTCGAGAATAAAATGACAGCTCAGCATCATCGGCTGATTGATTATCAGACCATCGAGCGATCAGAAAACGTCCCTTCGTGCAGAGATCAAACGCCTCAAAATCGTCAGGGTGGAAATGACGCAGGTGACGTTCCGCTGATCCTGAGGCCTACAACACGAGATCACATGCATTTTCATTCTGTCAAGCAATATGTATTTATTCAATTTTAATCATTAAATAATCATTTTGGAGAAGGACCTTTAGATGATTATGTGATAATAATACGCATGAGGCGAAAGAGATTGCAAATAGAATATGGGTTACAGATCATTTAGATTAGATTATTCCCATTACCGTGACTTTCCGCTCCTCAGGAGTAATTTATCACACGATGATGAAGATATCAGCTGGAGTAATATAACCAGATAATATTGGGTGAAAATGTAAAATGCCTGTGTGTCTTTATTTGAATATGTCAGCTCATGTTTGTGGCTCTAACAGACTCGGTGCGCCTTCATGGATCCGCCAGCATCCACGTCCGGACCGAAACCAGATTTCATATTCATTTATCTCATTTAGAAACCAGTTTGCACCTTCAGACCTGTAATGTGTCTGCGGTGCAAGGCAGTTTAGAAACCCGCATATGATAGTATGTTTTGGATATAAATGTAATGTAATGTAAATATAATTGAGATAGTCGTAATATTGTTGTCACATGCTGTGCGGTTTGTCCACGCAGTGACATATGGGTTTCTTAACAGAGAGCAGCTCCAGCATCATGATGATCTACTTTGTCTACACATCCAAACCTTTATTTCATATTTAACTATTTTATTTTTTAACGTCATAACGTATCACGGCGCGAAACAAAAACGCAGAGCTGATTCACGTGACCCTGAGTCCATTTTTAACTAATCCACGTGAGACGAATTACGATCAAAAAGTGACTTTATGGGGGCGCACCGGCAGCTCACCTGAAAGGGCGTGCTCCCCATGTATCAGGGCTGAAGTCCTTAACGCAGCGACCCAGGGTAGAGTCATGGCATCCGCTCTTTCTGCCTTTCTGTCTTTCAGCTGTCATTGTCTAATAAAGCATAAAATGCTCCAAAAAACATGTCATTTCAAAAAACAACAAAAAAAAGTGTCTATGTGTGTTTTCTTCCCAGAATTCAACATGATCACATGATTCATTCATCGCTATAAATGTGTAAAAACTCGTGAAAGCGAAGTTGTGTTTGTCTCGTTTTAAAGATCCCATGATTCCATTCTGATGTTTCTGACACTCCAGTAATCAGAAAAAAAAATGTATGGAGCATTTTTAGGCGGTATTATCCAGAATCATACAATGGAGTGAAAAAATGAAACACATGTTTATTACTCAAACACAACCACATAATGATGAAATCTATTCAGCTCTTCACCTCATTTATTTTTTAGAAGTTGGTGACACTTTCTAAGATGTGGTTTCCTGTTTTACAGTTCAGTAATTTATGATTCAAATATTAAATATTTTTACACACACACACACACACACACACACACACAAGTTTTTTAGATCATTTTCACACATCACAGCTTTTTCTGTTAGCCTGCAGGATGTTGATGAGGCCTGTGATGGCAGGTCTCCCTGTGTGTGATGTTCTGTTCCCTCTTCGGCCAACAGGAGGGAGCCTTGTACCTCAGTCTGCAGCTCAGGTGATCCTCCTGGCTCACATAAAAGGCGCTTATCAGAGCTCTGACAGAGAGATCAGACTTTCCTCTACATGACACGAGAATACAAATATTTATAAAGATCACCAGTTGTGAAAAAGGAGGCAGTTTATTGTTGGCTCCAGTTTGGTGAATGTGTGTCTGACCCCTGAGGATCCCAGGATGGACAGAAATAACAGCTACAATATGGAGAAGCAGGGTGACAATATTATGGGCTTTACTTTGATATTTTGATATCCTTTTCAAATATCTGGACTAGTGTGTAAGTCGACAGAATAAAACCAAACAAAACTTCCAGGTGATGCCAGAACCTCCTCCACTACCACACGAAGACCCGGAGAGAGGACAGACTACACACGCACAAAAGGGGCTAAAACACAAAGTTACTGTTCACACAGAGGAAGCTTAGTGTCCTGGAGGACAAAAGATCCAGATCCAAAACATCTGGAATGAGACAGCCGGGGAAAAGAGAGAGAAAGAGAGGGTGGTCCCAGGATGGCCGACGGTCCAGCAAAGAGATGCCTGAGGAGAAACTATTGAGAGAGATGGGAACACAGCTTGGACGCTCATGTGTCCAAGCTGTGGGAAACAAGAAGATTCAGTTGTGTTGGTTTCCCTGAAAAATCTGGTATCAGTTTTGGCGCCATTTCAAATGTACTTCTTCTAGTTTAGGTTCCATCAATAATAATCACTTGTTTAACCCCCTTCAGCCTTAGACTCTTTTCCTTGTGGAAAAGAAAGACGACCACCTGCTTTGACGACGTCTGTCACAATAGCGACCGGTCTAACTTTGTATCTCTGTCGCCCAAACATCAGTTGCCACTCTCTTACTTCATCCGTTACTTTCAGATATGACATTATGTATCCAAAGGGAAGCACTAGAGAGAACTATTTAAATTCAGGCCAATTGAGAAATCACGAATCTCTCAGATTCATCTTTGCCTTATGTCATTTAAGAATAAATATGCTGTAAAAGCTATAGCTGAATGTGCCGAGTTTTCAGGCGGCAAGGCAATTACAATGGTAAGCTCTGCTACCTCATGTGTGTGACTGATTCTCATACACTTCAAGGTCTTTCATAGGATTCACTGTTCCAAAGGCAAATTAGCACAAATATACCCGAATGTGAATAGCAGATGTGACCGGTGTAGCCACGATGCATGCCACATGTTTTATTTTTGTCCCAAATGAGACACAGTTTTGGGGCATCATTTTTAACACTTTATTTGACTTTTGGAAAAATAGACCTGCAGCCATGTCCCTTCATTAAATCCTCGGGGGCCATGTAGACATGCCGTGCCCACCAAACAAGCAGATGTTCCTGCATCGTGTTCCCTCCTGGCACAAAGGAGGATTTTGTGAAAATCATCTAGACCTCCTTTTTGCATCTTGGTGGTTGAAAGAACATCGTGTCTCCACATGTCAGGTGGCAACGCCTAAAGCAACATCATGCAACTTTCTACCATAAAGTAAGAGATTTTAAATCGTTTTGATGCTACACAGACTGGTAACTGCTGTCTCTGCCATTCCTATTCTGTACTCTGTACACCTGTTTGTGCACTACAGTGCCCCGGGAACAATCACACGCAAACCATGTCACTTATTTTGGTGAAACTGGATCATATTTTAGTGAGAAAATGATTTCTGTTTTTTCCTCTGTTCTGCATCAACTCTAATTTACAGGGTGTCCTGAAGGACAGTAAAGTAAACTGTTGCAAACTGTAGCTGCTGTTAGCTAATGTTAGCTCAGAAGGTTAATGTTTGCACCACAGGCATTTTGGACCACCTTGAACAAGAAGCCAGAACCTGGAGTTGGGCAAGCAGGCAATGTAGCCGGGCTCAGCAGCCTCTATGGACATAATGGCAGAAGGAGAAGGAGAGACCAAAGAAAACGTGTACGGAGGGAAAAAAAGAGTCCAACAGCAAGAGTGGGCGTCTTGCTGTTGGACTAGTAAGTAATATTGGCTGTCTGCTATGTCATGTGTTGTTGCCCTTGCTTGATGTTCCTGTTTCGATAATAAATGATGAAATAATAAATATTGCTGAGATGCCCTTTAGCAAGGCACCGAACCCCTAACTGCTCCCAGAATGCTGCTACATGGCTGCCCAAATTTGCATGCCTATAGGCCCTGTGTGTGTGTGTGTGTGTGTGTGTGTGTGTGTGTGTGTGTGTGTGTGTGTGTGTGTACCATGATTGGACATTGGTAAGATGTGGAAGACATTGATGGATCAATAAAGTTAATCTTCTTCTCAATGCACATGTACAGCAGCTCATCCTTGTGACAGTGATATTCCTCTCTGAAACTGAAGATGCAAAAAGTGACAATTTCTACACAATGTTGCTTCAATATTAAATTTCAAGAAGCTACAACCTTGATTCCAAAAAATTGTGTTCACTCTATAAAATGTAAATAAAAACAGAATGCATCAAATTTAGAACGAGTCTGTATTTACAAGAAAACAAGAAAAATGTAGTGTGTCAGTTTGAACATTAAATATTTGTCTTTGTACTGTATTCAAATGAATATAGGTCAAACTGAATTTGTAAATTGTGGCATTGTGTGCTTTTTTTTTTTTTTTTAGGTTTTAGGTTTTATCCAACACATTAACTTTTTCAGATCTATTGATTAATTACTATTATGATGTTAATACGAAGTGTTTATTTATTTTTAAATAATTTATTAAAAATGTTCAGCATTTGATTTGATTATATTCTTTGCCCCTCCTTGTGTTTATTTACCATCATACTTATTTTATCTCTCATCTGTAACTGTGTATTTATTCTATCTAAAGATAGTCAATTTCACCAATGGCTATTTGATCTCATGTATGCCTTGTAAACTACCTTTGTTTAGTTTGGTGTATTAGTATTGTTACTGATATCTATTATTTTTAACATCAGCACAAAGATTGTTTGGGCTGGGGGAGATTGGCATTTTTGTGTTTATGTAATTTTGTTGAAAATCAATAAAAATGTATAGGGGATAAAAGGTACAAGGACCTAATGTTAAAAAAAAACAAAAAAAAACAACGAAGTGTTAGGCCAAAACTAAGTTAAGTTTGGATAAAAAAGGCCTCAATGGAGTTTGTCTGATGTCAGCAGGGAGGTTCCTTCAGAGGAAAAGAGGGCACGACAGGAAAAGGCCCTGCAGCCAGCTGACTCTATTTAACTTTGGGCACAGAGAGGAGTCCAGTACTCTCAGAACAGGATCACTAAAGAATCACCAAAAATGTGAGCATTCAGGCCAGTTTGCAATGTTTGAACTGACTTTTACTATCTGCTTTTCTATAAATACTGGTATTGCTCTAAGACACTGTCAAAAAAAACTGCAATAAAATGTATCAGCCATGTTGGTCATTTGCCTAATGCTTTCTCACTGCAAATGAACACATTATATGCAAGAGCCAGGAATCAGAATCAGAATCAGCTTTATTGGCCAATGTGTGTTCAAACGAACAAGAAAACTGGCTCCTGTTTCCAGTAGCTCTCAGTGTATTTACTGCGCACTCAGTTCCAACAAGAAGACACACACATACACACATAAAGCTAGAACAAGGACAACAAAGCTCAAAAGAAGACAAGTAAACATGATGTACCCTTACCCCTGTTTCTGTTCCCCTCAGAAAGGTCCTGTCTTTAGGGTGTACCAGCAGAGATCTTAAGGTGTTGAATGTGGAAAGTGCTGACTTGAAGCAACTTGAAGACTCTGGCCAGATGTTCTGACAGTCCAGCCACACGAGGGGAGCAGCTGAGCCAGCTCCATTCACTTATAAAGACCATGCGATGTGGTGGAGAGCTCTTTTAAAGCCAGTTAACGGAGCTTGAGTTGATTTTCACACAATCTAACAGTAAGAATGAACCTGTTCAGTACCTGAATGGACAAACCCAGGAAAGGACAGTTCTCTAGGAATGATGTCCGTCCACCACTTTGGTCCAGACGGAAATATCTCAACAACTACTGGGTGGATTGGCACTAGGTTATGTACAGATATTAATAGCTCCTATACAATGTATTCTAATGACTTTGGTGGTCCTCGCACTTTTCCCTCAGCAGTGCCATCATGTCATGTTCGTGTGAAATCATGGCAGTCGAACTCAAGTCACCACAAAAGATCAGGTCGAAAGATCAACTCGAAAATAAACTAAACTAAAGACCTAAACAGAACAAACAACAGCCACAGTGATGATAATATAATTATTTCCAACATGCTGTAAAATGCTGCTACGTGATAGTCTCACATTTTTGGGAGATAATGAGTTCTGTTGTCCCTGTTGTTGTTCATAGCAGCAGCTGCTTTCACTGACTCTTAACACAAAGCCCAGAGATTTATTGAGCAAACAGTACATCACATCTGGGCAACACTATAATCTGCAGCAGTCAGCTGAAACATGAAAAATGAACAGCTGCACATCTTAACTGATGCGTGCAATGAGAAGCACACAGTGCTAAGTGAGAAGGGGCTGCTCTCCTCACTTCAGTGTGAAGATTGCTCTCTCCGAGACAACTTGAGAGAGGTCACGAGTAACATTGTTGTATTGATATTCAGCCAGTGTTACTGCACTGACATGTGACTCCACTGATGTCATTAGCACGAGAGGGATCGTCTTATCTTTTCTTCTGTAAACACTGGAGAGGATCAGTCAGGATGAGATTGATCACAGTAATCCCTGTCATAACATGTCCTTAATGAATTATAATTCCATGACAGCTTCAGCCACAAACACATCAGGTATTAATGCTAATGCAAGCAGCCTGTTAACAAAATAAATGCATTTGGCGTTACTACCACCATTCTTTCAACCACAGAGGCAGCCAGCTAATTATGAAAATACATCTTTTTCTCTCAGTGTTAGACTTCCATCCACACTGAGGACTCGTGCAGACTAAAACTGGCCTTCTAGTTTTTAGTTTTGTTTTTTAATATTGCAAGAACCGTGATGCTCTGGAATGCTCCATTTCTCATGGTGATGATGACGAGGTTAACAGTAGAAATACAGTTTCACTTCACAAAGCTTGGTTTTGACTTGGTTGTAAGGCAGGAAAAAGTGCAATCCTACCTGGTAACAAATATTTTGATTTACCGCAAAATGGTAAACTAAGGCTTCACTGCTCTATAACCAAGTCCAATTGCCCCATATTGAACACTTCTTGAAGAAAGATGACCTGCATGACTGCGAATCTTCACACTTCTAGTTCTAGTATAGTTTCTCTAGCATGGACCAGATCATTAACGAGACACGTTTAAATGACTTATTGACAAAATGAAGGATAGGTTAGGACAAGGTAGCCACTCCCTACAGCAAACCCTACTTTATCATCTATTTTCCTCTAAATAGGACCATCATTTATAAAATTGTTGTTGTTTATAAAACCATTCACTGAGGTTATAAATCAAGTGAGAGGTAGACTCATTTCTCCATTAATCTCAATACAATGACACGTTTTTTGCAGCCAATGGCACTGCCCTCTGCTGGCCATTAGAGAGAATGCAGGGTAGCTATGGACTAATTGATTCAAGCTCCCAAGTTGCAGTAATGATTGTAAGATTTTCCTCATTATAATTTAACCAGAAACTAGATGGATGTTCACCCACCAGCCTCAAACTGTGTCTGCTGTTTGGTGTTGAGCAGTGTTGAGCAGTGTACGGAGGGTTCTTGGCTTTGTCAGTCAGTTGCAATCCAAACAATGCTATGAGAGCTGCGAGACTGAACCAAAACAGTAAGGTTGCTGTGAACGGAACTGACATATGAACGGAAAGACACTAAAACAACATGGGTTCATCACCTTTCACATTACACATGATGAATTTTTAGCATATAAAATACCTATTGTAGTCGCTTTAACTATTCAGAGTTGCATAATGGTAAAATATCCAGTAAATGGCTGCATGGTGTGTAGGTATTAATTTGTTTGTATTTAATCTTCTTCACCTATCATGTAGCAACACACCAAGCCATTGCCACAAAAGTTAGAGCAGAGAGTATGTAAGTCCGGGGTTAGTGGCAGAACAATCTCTACAATTAAGGATATCAGTAATGTGGGGAAGGCAGAAAAAGCAGGTTGATACAATGTGGGCACTCTTACAACACCAAAGGCAAAACTGCAAAACAATGAACAAAATCTGCTCACTTAGTATGTTTTGTCACAGTAAGTATGCAGGACAGACTCAGTACAAGGATGGTAAAATACCAGAGCGTGGTGATAAAGCAGATTCAATAGCCATATGTTTTACAGATATAACAGTGTACTTTGATCATTTGATCAAAACTACTAATCCTTTGGGATAACAGGGTTTGGCAGAGTGAGACAGCAAACAATGGAAAGCATGACATGTCAAAAATGTCCTGGTGCTAAGGCTGGAATCAAAGCCAAGAAGAAAATCTCATCAGTATGCACAGTCACAAATGAAGCTATTTATTCATTTAAGAAAAATATGTGCACAATAGGTGTCCCTATGGGAAGTTATTCCCTCTTCTGCATGGCATGTGTTTCTCATAAGACCCCCATCACTCTGCAGCACACAGTGATCTGCTCTTCTGAGGCACATGTGCAACAAAGTACTTGCCACTGTAGTCAGTTAGTAAGTCAGATTTATTATTACAGACCATCCGAACTTGTATCGATTTTGGGGAGAGGTGTTAGCTTAAGGCTGCTGAAATGACAAAAAAAGCAGCTGGTGGGAATCTGATCCAGATGTAGTCTGGATCATCAAAGTCAATGTTGTCCCCAACTGCCCCAAGCAAGGCAACTTTCCACCTACTATTTTAAACCCTGTTAGAACATTTCGCCTGTGAGGGCAACAAACACACTCCATAAGTAATCTGGCAGAGCCACGCTAGAGCATCATAAAAGTCTCCTTGTAAAGCTTAATATGATAAATATTTGTGTGCGGATGCCAAGACTGCCCGCATAAGGAAAACCACAGTACTTGTGATTTGTTAAAATGCCCTAAAACCTCCTATGTTTACATGTACCTAACCAAGATTTTGCATCTGTCAGAAGCAAGGATGTAGGTAGCTTGATATCACTATGTAACAATGCAAAGCCAATGTCTGGTTGTATTGTTGGATCCAGTGGTGTAGTGGTGCCTGAAGAAGTGGGTATACTCTTAACTTATGCCCCTGTTTTTCTCAAAGCGGCCTGTCCAGTTAAAAACAAATGCTCTGTGTTATGAACAGTGACATGTAAGACTACTCTTGCATGTTTAGCCTCCACAAAAAATGGCCAGTAGTATTTGCACATTGTTACTTCTGCTGCATAAATCATTAGGAAATTAATATCAGCCACAGAGGAGGTGCAGATTTCACAACAAATACTGACCCACAAACAGTGAGATAACTACATAATTATGCAGCAAGTGAAGTATTACTTATTATTTTCTCCATCCATTCATGAAAACTGGACAATTGTGTCATCTGCAATGCACTACTGGTTGGGTCAATAAAGCGTGTGACTTTGACATGGGAGACCGCTGTGTGCCTCCCATTTCCCACCAGTGGTCACTTTCTTTGTGCATAAACCTAGATCAGTAACAGTCCCATTCATGTGTCAATATGTGCTAATGTAGTTTTGACAGAAGTACAAGTAAAAGTGTGTTTGAGTTTGCAAAGCAAACAGATATTGCAGGTAATCAGCTTTAGCACAAAAGGCTTCAACATATGTCAGGCCTCTGTTAGGAGACTCAGATTTCCTTCATGGAAAAGAGATGATATCTTACCCCTTAAAAAAGAGGGACTTTAGTTAGTTAGTTCTTGGAACTAAATTGCAACACTAGGAGGTGATCCTAAATCTGTGCTCCATGTACTCTCCAGGAACAGGGAATGCAAGTTGGGTGTTGGTAGTTATCCTTGGGCCATTTACAACGTCAACCCACTTCTTTTTCATCTCTTCATTTTTGGGAAATTTAAATTAAGTGACAAAGCTGTTTTACTAATTCTGGCATCCAGGGAAGACACATTTAAGGGACACTGAAGGCATGGTTTAAGGCATAGCTAGTTAGCAAAGGTTGTACGAACTAAACTGTAATAACTCAGGAGCAAGCAATAGAGAACAATAGATGCTAATGTGTTGAAAGTTCTTAGTTATGCTAAGAATTACTGCAGAGTCATAAATAAAGACTCGCCCCAAAAATCCTGAACACAAAACTGGTAAAAAAAAAAAAAAAAAAAAAGAGAGAAGAAGAAGAAAAGAAAAGAAAAAGAAAACAGTTCCACATTTCAGTACTACAGAGTTCAGCAATTCTTTTCCAACATCTACAGTATGAAGTGTTTTGAAATAAATCTCTGAATTCCCTTAACACAGACTTTAACCAGTGGTAACCTTACTTGTAATACACAGATATTGTTGAAAGAAATAATTTGAAAAACTTGATTTCTGATAATAATCAGGGCTGTTTCAAATTCATCTAATATCAACCTTCTGTATGGTCGATCAATCCACCTTAACATGTCAGCACAGAAACAGACTGAATTGTGCCTTGACAGGCGATGGAAACAACTGTTTTTCCCTGGATTTTACAGAACCACATTGACCACTGAACTATTTCAAGACTTAAGGACATCATGGATGTTTCAACCAGTATTCTTGTCAGGATGTAGACTGCTGGAATCCAAAACCATGAATGAAAAGCTTAACAACCTCAAAACACTGTATTTAATTATGAGCAGACAGTTCAGCTCTGATGTATGGACAAGATGTGAACACACTGTATACAGTTGGGTCAACTGGCTGGTCTCCAAGTATATGAGACAAACCTTAGAACAGAACCGCTATCCATCATCTTGATAAATTAGGGGAACCAACGAAGCTTAAAATCATTACTGCCACTGAAGTATGCCAATCATGAGTTCCACGTACTGAGGCACTGGGCCAACACAACAATGAAAATACTTCAGAACTTTAGAATTTTAGATGAAGACATTAGCATATGTTGCACAAACCCTGCTACGATGGTTCATTTTTAACACATTCAGGATGTGGGTGTACTTGGGGACAACAGACATATTGTAAGTTCTCAAAACATTATAGCAACATGTGCAGCCTAGTTACATATGTGTAGCACATGTTGCATAGACAAGCAATGCAACATGTGCATTCTTCCTCAAATATGGGCATGGTGAAGAAGACAGATTGTGAGTGTTTGATCACTCACAGAACAGGACACTTTGTCGCTCTGAATGACAGCCTCCCAACCTTTATTCCTGTGACCTCAAACTGAGGTCAGAGTGTTTATCTAATAACCAATATTCAAAACACCCCAAACTTATTTTGACGTTGCTCCAGTGTCTACCACAGAGGCAGAGAAAAACAACTTTTGGGTTTATCAAAAGGACAGAACGCAAGCTACTGGACTTTTGAGGGAAGACCCAGTGGATCAGGAGTTTGAACCCTGATCCTGTGACTTCCTGCTGAAGTGTCCTTGAACAAGACACTGAGCCTCTCACCTGCTCCGCACTTTAAACCAGAAATAATACAGCACACAGAGTGGGCTACATGAATGACACAAAGCATGTTCCAAAACATCCTATCAGCTGGCAAATTATGACTGCACATATGTCCTCTTACATTTGGAACCTATTAAAATTCAGCTTTCCTTTAATATCCTCTCACAGTTAGTAGCTTTAAGGTTGTTTAAATCATCCTATTCCACAATGTCTGACAGTAACAGAATATAATCTGTATCAGCTTGTTTCGTGTTTTCACTGACGCTATATGACATGCAAGAAATATTCAAACTCAAGACTCTGTATGCTTTATAGATGAAGCACATATCCTCAAAAGAGTGATTTTGGCATTTTTGGAAGCTTTAGCATCTCTATTAGAATTTCAAATAAAGATTTGTATATTTGAGTTCAGTTGGGTTGCATGCACAGCACGAGTTTATCCCACCGGGAGGTTTAAAGAAAAATGAGACTGTCCAAAAACAAAACTCTTTAGAGCTGTGCAAATTTTGAGAAAGTGGTATGATGTTACAGATCAAGAAAGGTCAACAAAACATTGGACTTTAACTCAGAAAGTGCTGTTATCATCACGTCACTATATCATACCTACTGGATTCATTGGTGAAATCAGCCAACTAACCACAATATCTTTTTATTACCAAAATAAAAAATATGCTTGCTGAAGTTTTTTTTTTATATATATATATTTGAGGCAGTAATATTAAACGGATACTTGGCTGTCTTCGTAAATGCAGATCAGTTTACCTGTTTGAGCTTTGAGATTTCAAATTCTTAACACAAAGCATCTGGAATTAAAAGATTTGGGTACTGACATTTAAAAGTTTCAACATCCAACACATCCAGGAACACTTCTGCACATGGCATGACCTGAAAAAATATCTTTGCATCTGCTGTCATTTTTAGACATACTTGACTGAAATATCTCCACAACTATTTGAGGGTTTACCGAGAAATTTAGCACACATGTTCACGGTCCCCAGAGGATGAACTGTAATTACTTTGATCCTGAGTTTTTATGCAGTACCATCATCTGTTCAAAATTTGAATGCATCCAACATTTTTATGTCCAAACACCTGCAAAACTACATTCCCACAAGCCTCAGCTGTTTTGCTGTGTGTTTAGAATTAATGATAGCATGCTAACACACTAAACCAGCATGTTAAACATTTTACCTGTTAGACATCCACATGCTACCATAATTATTGTAAGCATGTTGAATGCTAACAGAACTAGCATGGCTGTTCTTACTCTTGTTCATCCATCTCTTGTTCTGGTTTTACTATTCAATATTTCTCCAATCAAATCCCAAATATTGAAGTTTTATTAACATTTCTTCATTCCTTATATTTTTTCCTGACTTTTTAAGTACTGCTTGTAACTTCATCTTCAACTGCTGACATGTTTGATGTTTCAGTAAATATCACATTACGTCTGTTTGTGCTCTCAGAGACTTCAGCTATAAAACCTGGTTAAACAGATTTTCATAATGCTCTATATCTGGGACTGGTGTTGACAGGACTTTTTACACAGCACTACTTCTGCCAAACACCAAATAGTCACAGTCAGCCAAATATATTTATTTTAAAAAACAGCTTGTCCATACGAAGCTCCAAGAGGACAGCCCATATCACATATAAAACAAATCATATTTCCTTATTGGTGTAATATACATATTTCTGCTTATTTCATAATTATATTTTCATATTTACTGTCATATTTATTTTGTCACCTTTAAATCTGCTGCCAGTTTGTGACAAAGGGAAGGATTAGCACGTTAATACTTTTTTATATGACTAATAAAAGAAAAGTTTGCTCAATAATAAATATTAAATATATTTGACCAGAAAAATATTAAGATTCTTATTTTTTCACTTCAGCTGGGTAAGACTCCAAACAGTGAAGAAGTAATGTCAACACAACACAAAGGTTTGTCAGGAAACGGCACATAAACATAAAACTACAATTGACGCAGAGCAAAGGAGGATGTGCGACTCTCCAGACATGAAAAATATCATTTATGACTCTAATACTCTGCAACAGCTCGCGGATGACTGAACGCGATTCTTTTATAGCACCTGAGTGTTTTTTTATAATGATAAATTTCCTGCATGTAGCAGTGACTCCACCCTACCTGGCGTCTGTCTGTCTCTGTCCTCCGCCTGTCCTCTTTATCATCATCTGGCCGCTGGATTAACAATCAGCGCAGATTATAGCCATAATAAGCTCCAAAACACAGGTTCAAGGGTCAGTTTCTACACTGCAGACAAAGCTATGCACTTATGGGATCGCGTTTTGATTGATACTGCACTGCTATTACGCTTTATAAAGCCCAATTAATCTGCCCTGTCGAGTCTTATTGTCATAACTGCTTATTATTTAAAGGGCTGATCAAAAGAGCACAGAGAGATTTCTTCAAATCATCAAACGCAATGCTGCTTGTTTTATTACCAAAGTTTGACTTCAAAATAAAATACTTCTAATATCCCAGAAATGTTTAAAACGAAATAAAAGCCGACTGTGTCGACAAAAAGGACATGTTTTGAGATTTATTACGTGGAAATAAAACTATAATATTATATAGCAACCATCACTTTGTAACAGAACGTGTTTTAAAATATGGGATTCAAAAGAAGAACTCAGAATATTGATTTAAAAAAAAAAAATAAGAAAAATGTATTTAGAAAAACGGATTTAAGACTAAAACATTAATGATTAAAAATACATGTCGACTATAATATCGACAGTTATACACATAATATTATCTTAATTAATAATTCCTCTCCACTGAGCTCCACTCGGCCAATTTGGAGCCATTAGGCCTGTAATGATTTACTTCCAAACATCAAACGGCGGAGAACAATGAGGGTCTGGCTTCTGTCTCTGCCTGTGCGTCTTTAATTCTCCATAACAAAAGTACAAAGGCCGAGACGGAGACCAAAGGCTTTATCCCTAAACACCTTTAACACCTCTCCGGGCCGCGGCGCCGCGCCGGGCCGACGCGCACGCCTGTGATATGGGTAGAGGAGGAGAGGAGAGCAGCCCCCGGGGAACGGCAGACAAGTAGTGGAGGAAGAGAGGGAGGAGGAGGAGACAAAAACACCTCATCTTTCCCCTCCTGAGTGTCTGAGCAGACCTGGATGAAGTGTGTGTGTTTGTGTGTGTGAGTGTGAGTGACAAGGAGAGAAGTTTTTTGTCAGACTGCAGCAGCATCTTCTTCGCCGGCCTGCGTGGAGCGGAGCAGCCTGCAGAGGAGGGAGATCCGACCTGCAGAACGATCGAGAAAAAAGAAACAGAGGAGGGATTTTTACTCACAAACACCCGGATGCGTAAGTAAATGTGAAAACTGCTTCAGAGCAAACTTTGTTCCTCACTGAGACCCCAAAGATTGACTTTCGTCGAGTGTTGCCAAGAGTGAACAAACAGAGACATAAGTTAACAACTGAATACATTTACAAATGATATATTAATCCCTTATTAAAAAGTAAATAAAATAGTCTAAATATAAAATGTCCACATGCTTAACCTCTGTGTTTTGTTGCTTTATGGTCCCACAGACCTCACAGCTGTGTGCGTAAATATAATAAGTACTGCGAAGTATTGGAACTCTTAAGTTTAAGACATTTGATGAATGTCAGAAAATATGGAAATGACCATAAATCACTGTTAATACAGCAAATGAAGAACTATGTTATGTTTTATATGTTACATGAGCTACACGAACAAATATTCCTAATTCCTAAAAGTCACTCACAGGTGAGGAAATGTTCCGCCAGAGTGATGTTACTTAAGTTTGGGTCCAGAGAGGTTCAACTCCCTCTTATGAACAAACTTATTCGGTGTTTGGGAGAAGAAGTACTGTATAAAAGGTTCCGTCAACACCAATCACAGATATAGAGCATTATGAAATCTGTTGGATTTAATCAGAAGTGATGAAACATCGAACATGTCATCAGTTCTAAATCAAGTTTATAAGCAGCTCTCATAAAACTAGAAAAAATCACGAAGTAGCAAGCTGATAAAACAATGTTACATTTCTTTTTTTTTTTTTTGAGCTGTTAAAAGTTCTCCACGAGCCCATACACATTTAGTAAGTAAATAAAGGTTAAATATCTGGGCCTGTAGCCATGTGACCTGACTTTCTGTAATAATATTGCATGTATAAAATATTTATAAAAGATATATAGCATGCAGCACTAATGGAGGACCTAACATTAAGCTTCATGTAAAGTGTCCCACGTGTCTACTGTATGTGTCATTTCAGTGTCAGAGGGCAGACAGACGCCGGCGGTGGGGTCCCCCGCCGTCATGCACGGTCCCGGCGGCGGAGAGGAACGGACGGAGTCGTGCCCGCGCAGCGCCCTGCTAGACCAAAGCCGGCGACACCGGACGGCGTTCACGCGCGAGCAGCTGTCCCGGCTTGAGCAGGAGTACGGCAAGGAGAGCTATGTGTCCAGACCCAGGCGCTGCGAGCTGGCCGCGGCGCTCAATTTACCGGAGACAACGATAAAGGTACTGCGGATAACCAACCATGTCAGGGCTGGGTTGGTAACATTTTGTAATAATAATAATAATAATAATACACTTCATACATTACCGACTATTGAACTGGACCTTTTCTCAGAGAAGAAGAAGCTTTCATGTACTAATAAGAGTCCATTTAATAGTCCAGTATTCGTCCCCACAGTGCAGGTTAATCAAGGAACCTCAGTGAAATGTAGACACTGCGAAAACTTTGTCTGAAGTCTCAACTGGGGTTGTAATAGTATGAGAGTCACAAGGTATGAAAATGTATATGGCAGGTATTACACAATTATAACTGATATTATTATCAGTTACAGTGAGCCTCAAAGGAATGAAAAGGTTCTTTTAGTTGGACTAAAGTTTTATTATGATTTTAAAAATATTTTGTTCTTTATTTTTTAATTACAGTAGAATTTGACTCCGAGTGAATCTACATGATGAAAGCCATATTTAGCCTACTGTGGTGTGTATACACTACTGTGAAAATA
Organism: Protonibea diacanthus; assembly: GCA_028641955.1. Taxonomy (NCBI): domain Eukaryota; kingdom Metazoa; phylum Chordata; class Actinopteri; family Sciaenidae; genus Protonibea; species Protonibea diacanthus. Next base: position 18,176,356 of record CM053994.1, on the reverse strand, counting down.
TTTTTACTTTATCTTTTTTCTTAGTAGAATAATCTCATCATGCAGCTCATTTGTAGCCTAAAACAGAGGAAATGTTTCGCAATATGACATGATATAAAACACAACCTTGAGTTAGATGTTGTGCTCCTCTTCTCTAATGGGTTCTCTGTTGATGAATTGGTGTATATATATATATATATATATATATATATATAAGAGGTGTGCACTCAGATACCAGTAAAATCAGTTCTGGTATCATTTCCCACAGTGGCAAATAAGAGTGAAGGCTCACAAGAGCGGCATCTGCCCCACCTCTCCTTGCTGCTACCTGTCGTGTTAACGTAGAAAACAATGAGCACCTGAAGTGGGTGTAGCTGTGGTGGCAGTGTGCAATGAACAGTTGCTTTATAGATGTTTTGGATAGAGCCAGGCTAGTTCCCCCCTTTACCCTGTCTTATGCTAAGCTAAGCTAAATGGCTACTGGCTCCAGGTACATATTTACAGTACAGACATGAGTGGTGTCAGTCTTCTGATAATCACCTCTATGTGATTCAGTGTGGTAGTCAGTTAGCTTCAGATGTTTGTTTGTTTTTTACTTTGGACTCAGCTACACTAGCCATTTTCTTTATGCTAAGCTAAGCTAATTGGCTTTCAACTCCAGCTCTGTACTTATCACACTGACGTGACTGTGATACTGATCTTCTCATAGGTCTCAGAACAACCTTCTACCTGCTACCTCTTTCTCTGATTTATGGGCTCCATAAAGTTCTAGTCTTACCTCATTGGTTCACAGCATCAGTTTATACACACAGCCAAAAGTAAAACCAAGCAGGTCAAAACAGGAAGCGAAATATGTGAAACATGTACTCACCTAAACAACAACACCCCTTTATCATTTCCCATGAATGTGAGCTTTTCATCATCTCCCCTCTTGTCATTTCAATCAGCATGGTAGATTGAGCATTGACAGGTTTAGCGGTGTCTAACATCTGACGTAGAGGCCCACTGGCCCAGTGCAGCGGCTTTAATATGCAGTAAATGCACCCACCTTTCTGCCAACCACTGGAGGGTCTTTTATGAAAGAGCAGGAATGCGAGGCGAGGCCTTGTAAACGCTTGCCACCTGACGTTTTAGAAGCACAGTCTTCCGGGACATTCTGTGAGCTGGTAAAACAGTTGAGGACTGGACAGACACACAGGCAACTTGAAGATGTTAGTGCTGCAACAGAGTTAAACATGATGGTGTAGTGCAATGCAAACAGCTACCTGATCAATGTGTACATCTGCAGATAGACCCCATGGTATATTCATGTTCCCCCACTATGTGCATGGGTCATGCAATCTAAAACTATCTGGGTGATGTTATAAAAAAATTGTTCTCATGTTTCAAAGAATTGATAATGACTATTGGTAGGAAACTCGAAGCTACCACAGTATCTGGTGTTAATGCTTCGTGTATCTGTCCATCCAATCTGATACTCTTTCTTACACTAGGGTCTTACAAATACACTGACACTGTTGGCCCCCTTGAGACAAAACTGAGGCAACCCCAAACACAAAGTTAGCATTTATAGATTATTTATTTTTTTGTTTGTTTTAGAGTTCCCATAATTTGGAGTCTTTGGAGGATAGAAACAGGAAGTGAAGAATAATGTTGCTCCAGGGACAGCCAATTAGCTTTTGAGCCTTTATTTGTTTACACAATTTGGAACAAGTAAAAATATGCTGAATTAGCCAACAATAGCCCCTATTTGCAGTGTACCCACGGGGTGTACAGGCAACTATTACTTTGATAAAGAAGAAACTTAAATGTGACATTAAGTATAATATCAGTGACCTTCTGTTGGATTTCTAATTGGATTTATGGATGTTTATTGGTGATGGTCATCAAAGACAATGATATTCTGTGTCATTTCCTTGCATCATGTCATAAACAGTACCACTGCTGAAACTTCTGACCATACTGGTGAGCATGCCATCACCCAAACTACCCAAACTACTCTGCTTTCAACTATTGTTTGAAACACCCTGTGCTACACCATTGAACTACTTCCTGTTATACCTCTAATACTGAAGATAAATATAGGTTGTTTAAGCTGTTTGAACAAAAGCTCTTGCTGTCAGTGTTTATGGAAGCAATCAATTGTAGGTCCCATCCTAATGAACACAAGTGCTGGGTACCTGAAGCAGTTCATCAGTAATATCACCTTCCTTTGCAACACTTATCCAAACCTCCTCCACTCTCTTCCTTCTTTCCTTTCCTTCTCCTTTTTTTTCTGTTCCTTCCCTTACGTCTTTCCTTTCCCTCTCTCTAGGTGTGGTTCCAGAACAGGCGAATGAAAGACAAACGGCAGAGACACTCCTTGCCGTGGCCTCACCCTCTCGTCGATCCACTTGGGGCACTCCTTATGGGCCGTGCCTCCCCTTCCTCCACCTTACCGTACCCCTTCATCCCGCCCCACCTTCCACATCTCCCCCTCCACCATCACTATCCCCTGGCTCTCTCCTCACCGGCATCCTCAGCACACAGTCGCTACAACTCACCCATGAGGACCCTGGATGCCCTCCGCCTCTCTCAGTACCACAACAGACCTGGGGGGCTACCTCCAACCTCTCTGTACGCCTCCACCAGCGTCATGCACCATCCACCTTCATGTCCCTGCCCCCTGTGCCTGCACTGGGGACCAGAACATCTGCTCAAAGCTAGAGGGGAGGCACTGGGACTGAGCCAACCCCGTAGTCCCAAAGCCAACATCCAGCCTGCAGGTCTGGAGCGGAGGGAGGAGATGGTGTGACACCAGATGGACACCCACCAAGGCTGTCAAACTGCTGTCAGATAAACCACTGCAAACAAATAGCTGCACTCACTGTGACTTCAATAAATGCTGTCTACATGGTGGAGCTTGCCAAGTCGCAACAGCAATACACTAAACACAAATCAAAGGTCTTATCTAAAACAATGGCAATCACACGACAATGCTGATAACTGGAGGCAAATGTTTATTAGATGACAAACAATTGCAGTGTATTGAAAGACTTGGAAATTATTTCAACAAATTCAGTAGGTTTCCAGACCTCAGTATGCCCATCATTCTGTGCAATTCTGCCAAATTCAGTTTTCTTTGGAGCATTCTGCCAGCCTATAAAGATGTTTTTCAGCCCAACGTTAAGTTACTCTTGAAAGCCACAGTATACTGGAAAAATCTTTATCATCAGGGTTGTACGAAAAGTTACTGATTAGCATTTCTGGGTCAAACATTTTTCCAAGATGATAAAACAATACATTTATATATATTTTTTTTTTAAAAAGAAAAAATATTTTAAACACAGATTATGGAGAACAGAAAATAGTGTATTGTTCTATTTTTTCATGGCTGTTCTTTAAAAAACATAAAGATAGCCGCACAGAATAGTTTGATCTTTTTTTTTTTTTTTTTTTTGCCATATCCTCCCACCACTTAGCTTAAGTGGAGAAGTTAGTTTTGTTTCCGTACATTTGGTAGTCTTCAGTACATGCAAATATTCCTGCAGCTTATTATTCAGGTGTTGGCGAAAAAAAAATAGGCAAGTACCTACCTACCCATCTTGGCTAGTTTTCAATTGTAGTCACACTCCGTGTGCACATGTTAGTTTGTGGCAGTGAGTTTGTTTCACGTCATTCAGACTCAGATTAGGTGAAGAGAAGATGAAGAAGAAAGAAACTTCAAATGGAGATTTTGAAGTAAGCATAATTGCACCAAGTGAAGATTTAATGTACATATTATGGTTATGGAGTTAGTTTTCATACTTTTCTCTGCTGTAACGCTAATGACTACTGCTTTTATTTATTGTACAACTTTATTGTTTTAAGGTGCATTCACTGACATCTTTAATGGTAAGGAGAAACTCAAGCCAGAGTGGTTCTGTTCATTAGTTGTGCTTCTAGCAGAGTTTCAGTCAGTCTGATCATGTTAGGATTCATTTATAGTGCACAAACTGTGTTTGAAAGAACATGTGGAATAAATGCGCATTCAGTCCTGAGGATATGTTAACTAAGTGTGTAGCCTTTACCGCCAGCCTCTACATCTACTTAAAGGAATGGTTCATTATTTTGGGAGATTCACTTTTAAAGAATGAGATGAGGAAGTCAATATTAATTTCATGTTTGTGTGTTAGAGGTGAAGTCTGGACATGATTAGCCTAGCTTAGCATAAAGACTGGAAATCATTCTAAGCTCTGTCATTTTTTAACCTGCACACTGTCTGTACACTATCAGAAATGTAAAAACCTTTTTTATACATAGAAAGAAGTGTTTTTAACCATTGAGTCAGAACTTTGGTGCAGTGTCTCATTGAGTCATTGAACACTGGTCTTGGTCTTAGTCTTTGCAAACCTGTTCAGCTTTGGACAGAGCAAGGCCCCCTGGTCTGTCCCCCTGCTTCCAGTCTTTACGCTAAGCTTAGCTATGCTAAGCTAAGCTAAGCTAACCATGTCCTGACTCCAGCTGTACATAACACACAGACACAAGATTGATCTTGTCATCTAACTCTCAGAATGAAAGTGGATATGCACATTTGCCTAAATGTATGATCTCTGGTTCTTAACTGGAAATTCAAGATGTTCTGTATCACAGGAAAATGTTCCTAATGTGTGCCTCTGTGTCATCATTTACTGTAAAATAATCCTGCTACTATGTGACTGAACATTTTTAAAAACAATTACTTGAAGGTTTAAAATCATGTGGGATTTTTTCGTTTTGCTGTCCTTTACTGACTTCACACCAGTCATTAAGTGATCGCTTGTTAAGTTACACAGCCATAAAACTCTACAGAACACAGGCAGGCTTTGTCTTTGCTGCCAACACCACACCCAGAGCCACAGATGCAAACATATAACCTGTGTCTAGGTTGCACAACAGTTTGTTGAAAGGACATGTAGCTATTTAAATTTTAGATGGTTATCACTTGTCTGCCTACATAGCTCTCTAAAAGATGTTTTTCTTCCAATACTGACATTTCTTTAACAGGAGCATTAACTCCCCTGCAGTATGTTGATAGAATTTCAATAGCTCTGTCTACACAGTGACACTGTAAGGGGATAATCCAATTTTTGCTGTTGTAAGGTTTCAGGTTTTTGTCTAATGACTGAAAGTGAACAGACAACATTTGCACTCAGTCTGCCGGAGGAAGGAAAATGATGTTTTATTGTGTCAGGACAGGCGAAGTAATGAGTTGTACATAGATCAGATTTTGATATGGATATAAAACTAATAAATAAAGAGTCAACCCAGTTCAAATCTGTCTGCATTATCTGATCTAAAATATAAACAAATAAATGAATATACTGTGTAATCAAGTGCATATAGAAAAAGAAATATTCAGAATATTTTGTGACAGTTCAGTTGACCAGAAGATGTTGCTTTATTTATTTATGGTATTTTAACATGAAATTTGAGAAATTGAATATTTCCGTTCAATTCAATAAAAAAGCCACATATTCATACAGATACAATCATAGTGAAGTATGCATATACCCATGTTTTCATTCAAGTATAATCAACTGCGAATGAGATGCAGGTCGCACATTTTTTGTGAGTTTCACAACCATGGTAGTTACTCCTACATGCTTGGAAGGGGTGGGTGAGGTGAGGGGTATTTAGGTGGTTGCAGTCTGCAGCCTCACCACTAGATGCCACTAAATTCTACACACTGGACCTTTAAGGTGTTGTTGAAAATGCAGGAAATCACTGACATAATGGCATCCTGAACTGTGAAGGATAAAAAAGTTCATGGTACTTCTTCTGGGATTGTGTTTGTTGTTTGGCATGTGTTCATACTGACCAACTTAGGAAGATTCAGGAAAACAGGGACTCACACAAAACAAAGTAAGCCGGGGACAGCCATTGTAGCTAACTGCATGGATCCATACATCCAGGGCAACTTGCACATCAGTTTGTTTTCATGTTTGAGGATGTGAATTTCTTTCCATTCTGTGCTTGCTCAAGAGAAGTAGCAAAAACTGTCTGCAAGTTTCAGAATTAAAAGAATAACATGACAGTGTTTTCACAGACTGAAGCCACTGCTGAGACTTAAGTTGTGGCCAATTGCTCAATTGACCCAACAGTCCGACACAGTTCTAACTCTTTCTTTCAGCTACCATTAAAATCACAGTGGGTCCAGGAAAATGTATAACCAGATGATAGAAGTAGTTGGTGGTTGTCCTGTTGTCTTTCTGCCCCTGCCTTCATTCTTCATGTCTGCTCCCACTTGAGTTAGCCACTACTTTTACTGTTTACCACTCTGGTTTTAATGAATACAGTTGATGATCAAAGTGAAATGACAAAATGAAACTGGAAAACCTCAAACCAATTTATTTTATGTTTGGTTACAGTTTTTGACTGATCATGCAGCCTAACTGATGGAGTTCAGATTCAGAGTTTCTGTTGTTTGTAATAGGTTAATAGATTTTTTTTCAGTTTCCATTCACTTAAATATACAGTAACATACTGTAATTTACTGTAAATGGTAAAAACGCACTTCGATCGAAGTCCAGTTACAGATACAGAAAGAAATGTACCTTTAAATGTCACTTTTATAATAAATCTGCCATGTTCACTCAGTTGAATAAAATATCCTCTCTGACCTGACTCATATTAGTGTGATACACTGATTAATTGTAATTCTCTGTGGCCTGATGGAGTTTTACAATCAAAACACAAACCTTTCACTGAGGCAATAAACTGATTAAAAGATTGAAATTGCCATATGTGTGTGTGTTTGTGTGAAAGACAAAATGAGATAGAGACATGGAGAAACTGAGAATCGGGATGGATGTGTACATACAGGTGCATGTCCTATTTAAATTTGGTGGTGTGTTAAACTGTGTGCATGCATGAATTTGTGTGTGTGTCTTTATGTTTGTTCATACCTTGTAGTTGTTATTCAGTCTTACGGCCCTCAGAGAGTGTAGCAGCCCTCGTCTTGTAAATGATGCAGAGGCTTTAAAGGGTTTTGGACAGAAAAGTCAATCAGTCTGTTGGCTGGTGATTCCTATAAAAGACACAAGACACGAGCTGTGTACACACTGCTGCTTAAACTGTACCAACACTGAATTTTCTTTTCTGCTTTAACGACAACTTACACCCAGAATCTGATCAGATCTGTGACTTTCTCCTTTTCTGAGTAGACTACTCCTGTCATCCATTTGACCAGAAACTTATAGGACAATTGGTGGAGAGACAGCATGGCCATATATTTTTGATTGAACTCAAAGTCTGTCAGAACGAGAATCTGGACATAGCATCAATGAAAAATAGACTAAATATAAGTTCAAGGAGATGAAGGACTCCACAAGACTCAATGACCATGGCTAGATTATCACGTTGATGTTAGGACGTAACCCAAAGCATCATTGTGTCTCAAGACAGCCTCACAACTCTTATTGTCTTGTATTTAATTATTCTAAATTTTCTGAAATTATTTGACATTATTTGTTGAAATGTTTCCTTGCAGAATAAATGAACAGGCAACAAGAACAAGCTCCTGTCCACTGTAGTCTACGCTGGCTCGTAACAACAGTACATTTTTCTAACAAACCAAATGCTTTACTGTGCTCCTCAACAACAGTGGACTTGGATATGCAAGGCCTATACCTTATTTTATAGTTCTAACAACCCAGCCCACAAAAACTGCATGAGAACACTGAAGCACATTTCAAAGACGGATCTTAAAGTTTTATGGCAGTAAACGTTGGAGTATGAACAAATAAGAATATGAATAATAAAACTGTGTATTCATTGTGAGGGCTTTTATGGTGCAACAGTTATGCTTCATTGACAAATCAATATGAGGTTTACAGAATCAAAACAAAGCTGTAACTGAAGCATATGATCTCCTCTGGGGTTTTGTGGGGTAATTCATTTCCTTCAGCAGAATAAATTCAAGATCCAGTCATGAGTACAGTTCAGATAATGTCCACAAGAGTCCCAGAGTGTGTGAGAGATGAGGCGACAGCACGGTTCTGTGCTTTCTGCTGATTCTAGGTCAGCAGGTGTGCCTTTAAACCTCAGACACGCTGCACTGATTTCCAGCTCACCTGGACAGGTGTTTACCGTGACAGCCATACTTGTGCAGGCTGAAACCGGGAGCAGCCCTACACAGGCTGAGTGTAATAATGTAGGACAATAAACAGAAGGGTTAATTACAGGTGAGTACGTCTGAACAGAGCTTAGCACGGCGGGACACACAGAGGGTACCGCTAGGATAATAATGTGGTATAATCATGTAAGGCCATAAGTAGAGGGGGAAGACAGACTGGCCTGTCTGAACTGGTTCAGGTGGGATGTAGAGAGGTAAGTAGTGAATAAAGGGCTTTCATGTGACATAATTTACTGTCTGGTGGCCATATTGGAGGTCCTCATCTCTGGGAACAGCTGGTTGTGTTTGTGTCTGTCTCAACAGTGTAGACTAGACATGGTCCTGTCTGTTTCTGACTGTGAATTAATTCACTTCACAGCTAAATGCCAATGTCTTTTTGTTAAAGCTATAGTGCGACAGTTTAGGAAATATGCTCATTCACTTTCTTGCCCAGTGATGAGAAGACCAATGCCACTCTCATGTCTGCATAGTCAGTGTAGTGGCTACAGTCAAAATGTAGCTTGAGTTTAGCTTAGCACAAAGACTGAAGACATGGCAATACAGCCTGACTCTTTCCAGACTTCAAAAATCCATCTAACAGCACCTGACAAGCTCACTAATTATATCACGTTTATTTAATTTGTACAAAAACCAAACCGTAAAAACAGACAGCCAGCAGAGATTTCAGGAAGTTACTAGTCCCGGGCCTTATTCTAAGCCAAGTTAACTGTCTATTTGTCATATTTCATTTCTAAGCTACATTATGTTGAACTTCAAGCTCTCTATCCACAGGAAGAGTCATGGTCTTATATTGAATTCCATGTAATTACCATTACCGGTACAAACAATCAGCCAGTTAACTTTTAACCTTGTGCATGTTCAGAGGCGAGGCTGCCATTTAGTGATGCATACATTATCTGAGGAAATAATTTTCAGTTTAATGAGCCTGTTAGATGTGAAACCAAACCAGCTTTAAACTCTAATAGAGGGGAAGAGGGGAAGTTTCTGTGAAGATTTACAGATTAGTAATCCACATTGGTCACAAAATAAAAAATAAAAAAAAAGCTAACAAATACTGGCAGTCATCAAAAGGTTACAGATATGATCCCCACATAAGTCATAATTCATGAGCCCTGTATGAGGAGTATGATTGTAATTGGCAAATGTTGTCTCATTTTGTCATTCCACCAATTGACAATGGACAGATTTTTATTTTTGCAGATACATACTTAACAAAGGGGTAGGGCTTGTTAGCATGTTAGCATGCTGGCATTTGAATTTAGCTCACAGTGGTCACAGAGTGGAACTGCTCGATTCATGATACCCTAGAGCTACCCAGAGACCAGTAGTTGAGATAAATTTGTGTTGCATTTGGTGTTTGTTGAGAGATATGTATTCCAGTTTCTGATGCAGCATGAGCCTTGTGATACCTTTCTGACTGACCTGAAGCTAAAATTCAAATTTGGTACACTGAGGGAAAGAGCACTAAAAATGGAAAGAACACATCATCAAGGAGATGGATGGGGTTAGAGTCTATGTCAACGGCATCATTGTCTGGAGGTCCACAGTCCAAGGACACAATGAGAGGCTGACCAAAGTGTTGGCGCAGATTCAAAAATAGACTGAACATCAAGAGCAACGAGAGAAAAGGCCAGTTTGGAGAAGAACTCGTCTTCCTCAGACACAAGCACTCTTCCCTGACCAAAAGAAAATCAGTGTCATACAGGACATGCCAAAGCCTACAGAAAGGACAGGTGTGCCACACACCATAGTGAACTTCAGAGGTAAGTGTATTCCTTACCAGTCTCCAAAAACATCCTGCATATGTGACCATAAAGAGAGTCCAAATGGACAGTCAGTGAGCATGTGTGTCAAACGTTCAAAAAGACACTGAAAACTGCACCTGTGCCCAAATTTTTCAACCCAACAGAGAGGACCAAAGTGTTGACAGATGCCTCAAGGTACGGGATTAGTGCAGTACTCCTACAGGCTTAAGGTGAGTAATGGAAACCGTGGCCTATGCATCCATGTCCATGACAGAAACGAGTCGATATGGTTCTAAAGCTACATACAGTATATGGTCTACCCTCCTTCACTGTAGAGCCAGACCACTGTCCACTAGTTGTCATCATCAAAAAGAGCCTGAATGAGATGTTGCCAAGCCTAGTAAAAAAAAGAAAAACAACAACAGACAAATACCAAAAGAAACAGCAAAACATGCAGAGCTGCAACGTACCATAAGAACATGAAGAATGGATGGCCTGCAGGTCCACTATTCCACCACATGAACCGAGTGTTGTTGATGGACTGCAAAAACAGAATTGTCATCCCACAAGAACTGACATAGGACATACAACAAAAGATCATCTCATTGTCAAAAACTTGAAAAGAAGAGTGAGACACACTGTCTTCTGGCCTAGAATTAGAATTAAATAGAATTAACAAAAACATTGAGAGACTGATGAGCAGATGTGAAACATGCCAGAAACACAGGAACATGGAAACTGAAGAGCCTTTGATGGTAGATGATGTGCCAACAGAACCATGGCATAAGGTAGGAATGGACTTGGTTCATATCAAGGCTAAAGACTATCTAGTGGACATTGGTTATGACTTGAACTTGAAAATGGCATGTGTCATAGACATACACAATCCATTTAAACAGTATGACTTCAAGCATGTGACATCTCTTCTAGAAAAAAGAAGTGCACGTTCTCAAGCAACTCCTGAACAACGCTGCCGACACCCCAAACTCACTGGGTGAAAATTAGTAGTTCTTGCCAAAAACAATCTATGTTTTTAATATTGAAGTTCAGAGAGAGATAAACTTCCTGAGTGAAATAAACCAAGCCACAGTTTTACAAAAACATTACAGAAATATATTTAGGGTTTAGAGAGGACTGCCAGCTTGTATTTAGCATGCTTTATGGAGCCAGTGATGTGTGGTCAACACTCAATTACACACCAGATCTAAAGAGTTTAACTATCGCCGGCAGGAAATCTGTGGTTTAGTTCATGAGGGAGAGAAAGTGTGTGAGAGCGAGAGAGAAAGAGAGAGACTGAGTGTCTGTGATGTTTATCCTTGTGAGCCTCTCAAAGTCCTGATCCTGGACACAAAAATATGAAACAGAAAAGTCACGGAAGTTCTACAAGATTTCCTCGCTAACTCTGCTTTTCTACAAAAAAGAGAAGAGACCATTTGGAGCAGTCAAAGATCCATAGAGTTGGTGAGGTGATGCAGTCATCATTAGCTTGTAGTTTTTGATAAATGCCAAGCGAAAACAACAAAATGTGACAATAGGATGAAAGTTAAAAACAAATATTAAAGTGTTTTATCTGTGAAATTTTGGAAGGTGATGATAATGAAGATAAAGATTTTGAATCTGGGCTACAAATTTTTTTCATACTAGAGTACCATTGGTTGGCTTACCTGCATGCACAGGATCATCTCTTGAATCAGACTCTTGAATGGGAGCAGAGTATGAGAGCATCATGTCCGATGTTTCTTGCCGTCTGACCTATTATGTTCTGTGTTCTGTGGTCAGCAATTACTTTGGGGGCTAAATTGTTATCATAACCAGTAGAACTGATGGTCAAAGCTATGAAAATAAAACCAAGTTGTAATAAAGTGCACCAATATGGATTATCTGGGCCAATAATGATAACCAATAATGATTTGTTACTTGTAGCAATCTTGTAGTCTCTTTGCCAAGTTCTGCTGTCCAGGCTTTTACTATCATTGCTGCCGTGTGGAGTCCAGTGAAATTCCTCTGCTAGATAGCCACCCTCAACTCATACTCTTCATCCAACCACTAAGCAGTTAAATTGACCATACCAGGGCTAACATCAGACGTCCACATGTTGGTTGTAAAGCTGTTGTGACCATGTTGTGTAAATATAATGGACGAGGGATCCCTCTTCTGGTGCTTTTCCTGAGGTTTCTCACAGTTTTCTCCTCATCTTCCAGAGTTTTCCAAATCAAGTGTCCATTGAGATAATATGTGATATAAAATTGATTTGAATTGACATTAAAACAAAAATGGCAGCAGAGGAATTCTTCATGATCACCAAGTGCTATGAACAGCTTTAGCTTAGCACTGTCCTCTGTAAATGATACATTTTAATATTTATTAAATTAATTACATTTGTAGTGTCTCTTCCCTCTTCATAGTACTTCATCTGAACATTTATTCCAAGTTGCAGTTCTTGAAAATCTAAAATAAACATCTACACTGCTGACATGTCCACTCTGCTCCGACTTGCTCCTCTTTGTGCCCACCCGTGAATCATCGACTGGGCAGTCTCACATTGACTGCATGCATCTGCTTGTGACATTATTGCAGTGTTATATTAGGATGCTAATGGCTGTTTTAAGGTAAACTTCTTATTATCAGATATGCTTATCAGTCAAAATTCCATTTTGGGAATTATTACAATGATTCATCCATCTGATCCAAGCTGACCTTGCGTGAGAGATGGGGTACACCCTGGACAAGTCACCAGTTAGGGTTAGGGTTAGGGTTAGGGGGTTTATCACAGGTTCATCACAGGTTATGTATACAGTATACTGCATGTATGTATCTAATAAATGTTCAGATTGAACTGATCATTAATGATGCGTTTGTTTGGGCACATGTGCGCACAGTTGGTGAGACTGCATTGATGGTAACAATGCTGGCTAAATGCAGGCATGGAATGTGGAATACTGTGTCAGTGCTGTACTTCTGTACAGTTCATCCTGTAGTGAATGTGTTGTATATGCATGTGTATATATATATATATATATATATATATATATATATATATATATATATATATACACATATATATATATATATACGGACAGGTAGAAGATCTTTCTGTCATGGAGCATGGCACTGTGTGAAGGATGTGCCTCTTTCAACCAATGAGAAAACCCACAGCAGAGCAAGTCCATCCCTACCCTGGCAACAAAACCGTCCCATTACACTCTGTGGGTCCTAACATATCTCTACTGCCACCTGTTGTTGACTAATGTGTACTGCACCCATTTATTACTTCACTACACACCAGAGTAGCTGCAGCAATATGAATGCCTGGTGAATATAAGGTAAAACAAACAAGTCTGACTACAGTGTATCTGCGTGAACACATTAGTCCCCACTTACAGTTACTATTTGCTAAATGATATTTCAATATAAAATTGGCATATTTCTCAATATAGTCAATGTGGACTAAACTGTGGATCACTTTTCATTGCTTTGGCACAAAACACCTCTAATGACCACATCTCTCAGAGCTCATGAACTATACAATCTCCACAAAGTATCAGCAAGTTTCCTTACTATTGTCAAAACTGTCAAAACATTTACGTTCAAACACTATGACGCAAAATCAGTGCAAATTAGACTGCAATTTACTACATCCACATGTAATAAAAAATACAGCTCCACTGAAGAATACTTGCCCTCATGAACGTGGAGAGTTTATGATCAGATGTCCCCCTATGGCACAATGATGCTGGATGTCTGGACATATGTGCAGAAGACTGCTAGACAAAGATTCTGGATTGCATATGAGGTGCGTGATATAAGATAGGATTGATGTTAAACTACATTACTGCAATTACTTTAGCAATATAAAGCTTGCTGAAGTGTATTGCAGCATTCTGTAACATATATATATATATGTGTGTGTGTGTGTGTGTGTGTATCTGGGTCATATCTGGAATCTGGGTCCATCAGATAAATACATACATTTAATTAAAAAATAAAAGCTACACTGACATACACACTGACTAACAATGATACATATTGTACTGCTGCCGCATTTTACAGCTGTCTTGTTGTGTTTTAGTTGCATTAGTGCATTTTGTTTGATTAACTTTTGTGCTGAGCTGCATGTCAGTAAAGAGACCAGGGACAGAGAAATGTGTGTAATCAATTTTGTACTCAACTCTTAGTACAGAGTCTTGTACAAATTGTGACCTTTTGGTGGAATGTCTTCTGTAATCCCACAGCCATGCTACATTTATGATCTAACTATTTGTACTAAATCAGTACGATGGACCCATAGTCAGAATCAGACAAGGAAGTTTTTCCTTCTTTAAAGTTTCCTTTTTGGAGTAAAGATGATCTCAAATGATCATTCCACAGACTAATATTCAGTCTTCCCTTCATTATTCTGTACAGGGGAAATGTAAACATTGTGTTCAGGTTGCAGCATGCAGGATATTCTTGTGTCTTGTCTTGACTGACCGTAGAACACTGTATTGCTTTCTCACATTTTAAATCAGCAGAACTGTGGTAGTATTTTGGTGCTAATTACTGTGGCAATGAAGGTCAAATGAAGCAAGGAACAGCATTTTTATAGAGGGAACAGTAGCTCGTGATAGAGAAGCTCTGCAAACCACAAAGCCACATGAAGGACCTGTAAACACGCACACACACACATCTCAAATAAACGTCACACATAACCAACACATATCAGATGTTTATTTTAAGTAATAAAGCCGCACCAACGAAGGAGTCAACTGCTTAATGACAAGATTAGAAGGATTAATAAACAGCAGGACCAGTGCTAAATAGTAATCCAGTTTAATATACAGTACAGTCATAATGTAGTCTGATGCTGTTGTGTTCCATGGAAAAAAGTAGTAAAGAAGATGACATTGGCCCTTTCCATTTCACATCCATGGCACCGGAGAAGGCAGAAATCTCAAAGATGGATATTTGAAAACCTACTTGTCTGTCTGGGTGCCACTAGAGGAAGGTAAAATAGTGAAAGGTATTTAATATATAAATATTACTGTCCTCTGTATTATAGTTTCAGAGTGCAAATGTCAAGTGAGTAAAACTCACTTCTTAAATTTGTATGCTTAAACATAAAATGTTGTCCTTATTTGCAAAGGGAAAAATTCAGCGTTATTGCAACATCACTGCAATGTATATATTTTTCGAGGGTGTACCTCTTGCACAATGGTAGATGGGACTCCAGCCCCCCGCGACCCTGATGAGGACAAGCAGTTACAGATAATGAATGGATATCTTGTTTGATTCAGGACATAAAAAAGTGATGCAATCATTACCTTGCATTGTATAAACGTAGGATAAAGTTAGACTACATTATGCACTGTACTATTTCCTCACTGTTATTTGTATTTGAAGAAATTAATATTATATATTTTATTTTCCAACAATGCTCACAGTTCAGTGATGAACACATGCCATAGTGTGTGATATTTTGAATCCTAAATCAGGAGAGAAGCATAGTTGTATGTAATATTGAGCAAAAAGTACTGTAAATAGTGTAAAATAGGATTTTAGGTGTAGCAACAGAACTCTGTTTTAGTTTAAGAAGCTGTCTTTGAAACGTTTGAATTACACGGGACACATTTCTATTTTCTGCAATATTAAATGTATTTTTGACTTATTTTACTATCTTTCTTAGTCATACTTAATACTTAATACATCCATTGGTATCGTTGTGCTAT
This sequence comes from Protonibea diacanthus, assembly GCA_028641955.1. Classification (NCBI taxonomy): domain Eukaryota; kingdom Metazoa; phylum Chordata; class Actinopteri; family Sciaenidae; genus Protonibea; species Protonibea diacanthus. Next base: position 18,160,793 of record CM053994.1, on the reverse strand, counting down.
TTGAACTGAGTGGCTACAGACAGACTCATGAGCCACAGTAATGTTCTTTTGGATGTTTGTGTTGTACTGTAATGGTGGGATTTTTAGCTATAAAGATAACACTACACACCCACCTATCAAATCTACAAATCATTATATTTGGATTATATATTATATTTTTAAATGTTGATTTAATGTCAGATTTTTTTTTCTATTCAACCTACATGTTTTAACTTTCATGTGTAGTTCAGGATACTTTACAGTCACGAAACCAGAGCTGGTGGAATCTGTTCTCAGTAATGTTGCGAATAAATGTAACTCGTTAAAAACTGGGAATGTAATTATTGAAAATTTAAGAAATTAAAGAATGTAAGGACGTGATCCTGATTGGACAGATCACAGTGACTGCAGAAGGTCACCGTTAACAGTGAGGTCCAAAGTGGGACTGTGACAAACACTGAGTTCAAATTGTCTGAGGCTGGGATTAATCTGCTGTAGCACTGACACAACAATGGGTTAACTTTACCCAGAAACCATGGGTGGAAATACAGTGACCCAACAGTAATGCAGAACAACTAAAAAAGAAATACCAAAAATGTCTACCACGAGTTCTCAGAGCCTGAGGTCCAAAACCTATATATTCAATTTACAATTATATAAAACAAATAAACAACTATACTTCCTTGAGAAATGATAATTAATTGATTATTAAAATTGTTGATGAATACATTTAGGGAACTCTATATTTAGATACTCGGCATACAGATAGTTTATAGAGTATCTGTGACATTTCGACAGATTCATTAAGCGTTTTCTGGTTTAAGTTCTCTGTAAAGGTTAGGTTACAAAAACATCTTGTTTAGAGTATGTTCATGAATAACTTGTTAAACACGTGGACTAAACAATATTTAGTGTTAATATGTGTTTCTAGAAGGAATTTTTGCATGTTGTTGTTTAAATCAAATTTAACTTTAAATATTTACTCTTATTCACTGTATCGGAGACTTTGCTCTGTACATGAATACTGTATGAGACTGGGATCTCACTTTAGTCTCAGACCCCGACTACAATTAAACTAATGTCTGCCTCCCCTCCCTCCCCTCACTGCAGCTTCCTCATAAACTGAGCCGGAGAGAACTCAATACCAAACCAACCGGCCTATATCATTCACATGGCGCTTATTGGAACTGCCTGTGTGTGTGCGTGTACGTGTATGTGTGTGTGTGTGCGTGTGTTCTGCTCTTTCTTCGCTGTGGTAGGGTAGTAAAAGTAGGTGTGCACCACACAAAGCAGTAAAGAGATTGCTTGTAAAACTCCCTCACAGCCACCACACACACATATAGAGGCAGTGTAATATGGAGCACATAAACACACATTCGTGTACACACACACACACACACAGGCCCCGGCGGTGTTCGTGCATTGATACAGGCACATGTGAAGTCACACATATCTGTGTTTTAGATACCTGAAATTATGCGTCCACCGCCTGCAGATGAAGAAGGAGGAAGGAGCAGAGGCCATTTTTACGGCTGACATTTTGACTTGTCATAGCTACAGCTGGGTAACTATGACAAGACCTCAGTCCGTTTTTTGTGAGGGAGGCAGAGTGCACTCTGAAAAATAATGATTCTTAAATGGTTCTTCAAAAGACTCTCTGATTGAAGGAGCAATGAGCAGCTGAAGAACCTCTTTATCTAGGAGATAGTTCTTCGTAAACTATGTGAAGGACTAAAGGTTCTTCATTTTTATTTTACTTATTTGGTGGTGGGCACGATATTAGAGCTGCAATTCATGATTTTCATTTTCATTAGCAATTAATCTGCAGATTATTTTCTCAATTAACTACTAAAAAATTGTCTCACAAACAGTCTAGAATCCAGTCAGAAAGGCAGCAAACTCTTACATTTGACTTTTTTGTTTATGAAAATAATTGCCCATTTTCCGTCCATCAGCTAATCATTGCAGCTCTATGTGAAACCACACCTCACAGTAGTTTGGGGGCCATGGTTGACTGATTGTGGAAAAAAATCAAAAGAACACGCCCAACACAGATCAAATAAATTAAATAAATACCAAGCATGACTTTATGACGAGCAAATGTTCTTTGACCACAGGTCTGCTTCTTCTTACTTGTCTGTAATTCAATGAAGAAATGTCAATAAACGGCCAAACTAAACAACCATTTAAAAAAAAAAGGTTCTTGCTTGAACCAGTTGGGTCCGCAAAGGTTCAGCTCATCATCTTTAAAGGATATGTCCAAAAATCTTTCACGTGTCTGAATTAAAACAACAGTCAGGTGACCACATGGACACTGAAACAGGTTTTACTTGCTGTAATCATCCTTCCTGTTCATGAAGAACCCTTCCTATTAATGTGTGTCAAGTGTTATGGAGAACAAACATGTGATGGAGAACAAAAGCCACAGTCGTCCTGTTCATCTCGAATCACCAACTCTTTACATGAATATTATTATTATTATATTTACTTTACATGAAGTGTGAGAACTACACCATGGCTATTGGATTAATTATCATTAACTGATCATATGTGCTGACATAATAGCCTTTATGTATGATCTATGATATTAAAGACACATAAACAGCATACAATTCTTGTTTTAGAGATGCCTCAAAGTCGCACCATATGATTTTCTGGAGATTCTGTTAAAACTTGTTGTGCTAAATTATCTTTGGTATGTGTACTGCAGGAAAGGTATAATATTGGCACAAGTGTTTGAAATCTTCAAATGATACCCCCCAGCCTCAGGCAAAGCTCATGTGAAACGAATAGCATTAATGCCAGCTTTGTTCCATCCAGATGTTTCACTAAGCCTGCAGTGAACCAGCCGGCACCACTGCACTGTCTCAGTTTCTACAAACATATGCCATCAGAGTAATTTGAAATTCCTGTTTGTGCACCGCAAAGCAGAACCTGATTTATCACTCAAAATGTCTCCCTACACATTACATCACGACAGCAGCCATTCCCTTTCTGTCAGGCTCAGAGCAGCTGGGTAGCTGGATTAAATCAGTCACAGATATATGTGTCTGAATAAAACCTCTCTCTCTGATGCTGACTCTGACTATGTCTCTTGTTCAGGTTATGGAAACTCTATTTACATGGTAATTTTTCATTTACAGTTTTCTCATGAATTAATCTGATGTATTGGATTAATGGGAAACTTCAAAGTCAGAGTTTCTGTCCCGATAATTAGACTATTTGGGTGTGTCTTATGAGCCCAGTTTATTAGGCAGTGATATTCTGTGTCTTAGCCTCCGGTGACATCAGAGTCACGCAGCCACCCAACAAAGAGTTTATTAGAAGACATCCCACTGTCCACTACCCACACACACAGAGTGTGTAGTGAAAAGACACATGTGAACAGAACTTGTTATAGTTCATATTATAATAATAGAATTGGAATAGACATGTCTAAGTAGGCAAAAATACAAATATCAATATCATGCAATGCAATGTTGTTGAGCTGTAAGTTAAAGCAACTTTTTTTGAAAAATTAGTGTAAAAACAACATGTGGTTTTATGGGAGTTACGTGCTAGACAGCATGCTCAGTCATTGACAGAGGTCTGTGCTGGTTGGAAACCTCACAGTGACGGCAAGACTCCAGAAAGTGACTACGTCCAGCCAAGAAGTAGTCCAACAAGTAAGCTCCCAATTTCTGTGCAGTAGAAGAATGTAGCATATGTTTTTTATGTTTGGATAGGCTGTGGTGATGCCTAATTTAGCTTGGAAAGTTTTGTGTCGAAGTGACCTTTAAGTCACATTCAAGAACCAACCAGCAACTAGCTAAATCCCACAGATTCAACAATAATGATTGGCTGAGACCAGAACTTCACCCAGGAACCCAAAACAGGTTGTAGATTACATATATTCAAAGAAGAGTAGATTCAAACCTGACAACTGTTTATTTTATTTTAATTCAATTTGGTCTAGTTTATTTTAAATACCCTCCTACTCCTACCTCAACAATACTATCGATCAAAAAAACAATGAGAAAATGACTACTTAGGGTAATTTAGTAATGTAGAGAAAATGAATACTGGGATAAGTTACTCACTATACACACATGCCAGTCGACTGTGAAGTGCAGGTGACAATCATATGTCCACCACAGTGCACAAATACTTTTTGCAATATACAAACAACACTGAAAAATATCAATCTGTGATCTGTGTGAGCTGTTAGGATCTATCAGATAGATCATAAATACAGCCATTCAATAAAAAGTGTTGCCCAGGCGATATATAGATTGATACTGTATGTCACCCATAGTTTCTGAAGAGCCATTGTGAAGTTCGGTGTGGTGGTCGTGGTCATCTTGCCTCTGCCACCATCAAAAATGGGCAAAGTTGTGGAGCGTGGGTGGAGCTGAGGCAAGCTGAATGAGGCCTGGTTGCTTAAACAAGCCATCTGTAATGGCACCCAACTGTCAATCAAAGTGGGTGAGTTAAATTCAGTACAGTTGTCATGAATGTGGAAATTAGCTATAGAGACCAAAACAGTTTTTTGTACCAGGCTGTAAACATGTTTATTTCTGCTGTGAAGTTGAACATTTTAAGATAGAGGCTTATGGAGGTTGACTTGTTCTGGAACCAGCCTCAAGTGGCCTCACAAGGAACTGCAGTTTTGGGCACTTTAGCATTGGCTTCATTTCCAAGCCACGAAGGTTGCTGCTTGTGGACAATGTAAGTTCAGCTCAACTGCTCATATACTACAGCACACTAATTGAAAATGCAGAAGTGTGACTTCTAGCCCTACAGTGGCTCAGGAGGGACATTTTCACAATTTGCTAAAGTTGGAAAAAACATATACCCACTGTAAAAATTCCTGGTGCCAATTAAATTTCCCTTAACCGCCTAAACAAATTAGTAACAGATGAAGGTAATTTCTAGTCACATGGTTGGTGAGGACAGAGAATGGCTGTTCCTGACGTCAATGACAGGGCAACAAGTAAAATCATGGTATCTTTCTAAGGTGCAGAAAGTTTAATTTTGTTTTGCCTGACCATAATAATAGCAATCAAGGCTCTGTAACAGACTTGTCTGGTCTGTGCCGCATTCTGAAGACATGCAGGTTCTGTAAGCTGCCTCTCGCCTCAGTGCATGCTGGGATAGGCTCCAGACTCACCATAAATAGCAGAACCAGTTCAGAAAATGGATGGATAGACCCGATGGAGGGAGAGAGGAATATCAAGCCATGTTCCCATCATGCAATAGATCTCTCTCAATCATGCACACACACACACACACACACACACACACACACACACAGACCCTGCTATCAGTCTTGTAAAAACATTATTAATTGCAGTGTGAATGCAGCTATCAATCTTCCTGATCTTAGACCAGACTAGCATAGTGAAGATGTGAAAGTGTTTGTGTGTGTATGTATGTGTGTGCTTGTGTGTATGTATGTGTGCGGGTGTGTGTGTGTGTGTGTGTGTGTGTGTGTTTGTGTGTGTGTGCGCTAACCAGGCTCATCTGTCTCCAGTCTATTGATCCCACTGAGGTTGGTCATTATTACTAGGCTACTATGGAGTGGAATGCTGAGGAGGTGTGTATGTGTGTGACTGTGTGCATGTGCATCTATGAGTATGTGTGTGTGTGAGAGAGGGAGAGTGCATGTGTAGTGGTGTGTGTATATGTCTGCTTCCCCTCTGCCTGCCAATAAATCCAGAGGCCACATTGGCACTCAGCACTAATGAAGATGGCAGTCTCTCAGTCTCTCTTGGTGCGTGTGTGTGTGTTGCCTGGATATGTCTGGATGGTAAAGGGGGAGTTCAATCTGTCTGCCTCAATAAAAAAACAGGAAAATGAGCAGAGTTTTCTTGCTTGCTGACAAACATTCAAGTTGATAGATTTATTTTTCTGCAGTGACAGCACACCCGTACATTAGTGTTCTCGTGAGGGAGGGGAGTTGAGGAAGGAGGGGGCCATTTTTGGCACAGGCTAACGGTAGCGGTACTGTAATTTGATTGGTGTAATATCTATGTGCGCGGGCACTAAAAATAGCTATCATCTCAATTCCAACAGCCAAACGGGCAGTTAACCAGCTGCGGACCAACACATAGATATCTTAGGAGAGCTACCACCCAACTTTGTTGCCAAATTATCCCAGTGGACAACCACGGTAATGCAACAAAAAAATCTCCAGCAGCCATTATCAGCACAGAAATCTATCACACCTCTATTAAAAATAAACATCTGTCATGGTGTCAGAATTTTAAAGACGTGAAGGTTTTATATTTGTAAAACTATCCCTGAAAATTTATTTTCAAGTATTTTTGTGTTCGGACGTCATCCCATCATAATTCTGGCCTGAGTGGGGCTGATTGGGCAGGGAGAGGAACTCTAATGTGCATGTGCACATGCAAGTCTGCACAACATGGAGGCAAAAACAGACATTGGTAATCACTTTTCTGAAACAACAAGCCATGGACCAACACTGTTAAGCCGTTTCCCTGCAGAATCTGTAGGTCTACATTTGGTCATTTGTCATCCCCACATCTGGACCCATGAAAGAAAGGTAGCCAATGCTTGATGCCTATCTATGCTGCCCATATTATCAAGCCCTCAAACTTTAATCCTTAAGTGTAGCACATGTTCATATGTTCACCATAGGCGTTTTCATCAGGACTCACCACACCTATTGCGTTCCCCTTGGAAACCATGGACACCATGAATACAGCATTAGCAGTACCTCGGTACGCTTGGTTATGACTCAAAGGTAGCAACAGCCAGCACATTGACTGATTGATAAATAGACAACTCAGTGTTTAATTCCGATTCATGGTTCAATTTTTTATGTTTTCATCTTGTGTTAGGTAATAATGAGTGGTACAGAACATTAGAAACATCTATGTAAGCACTCAAACCAAGTAATATTGAAATTGTTATTTTAATTGTGGTGAAAATCAGGACATTTTTGTGTTTTACAGATATCTGTCGGGACTCAAGGCATCTAGCTAGAAACCAAACTAACCAGGATGTCTGGTCCCAGTAACCCCTCCTTTGCACTGGACTGTAACTCTGCCGACGTCTCAGCAAGTGTTGAAATCACATGGACAAAAAGTAAGATGGCAAACATGAGTGAAATACAAACTTAACAGCACAACGTGCCCTGCCAGACGCTGAATGTTAAGTGGCAGACATTTTGAATTGTATGATGTATTACAATGGCAGAAAATAAGAACCCAAGAGCTGCAGATACATCAACAGAAGACGAGGCTTAGTACACAAAACCTCTGGTTGGTATCACTTGGATGGTCTTAACACTCAAGCAATGACTGGTAAAGAGAATGTGGAACTATATACAGTACACATTCACCAGCTAATAGACTGTGCAGTGGTGTTGACTGATTAAAGGCAGCTACAATTTCCAAGCTCACATCAGGGAGGCAGACAGGGACCTCTGGTGGATCTACAAGACAGGGGTTAATAGAAACTGCTTGAAAACTCATCTAAAGCTGTGACATGATGGTAAATTGCCAAAGCTATGCACAGTAGATTTACTATCATTTTATTTCCTTCAGCGAAAAGTGAGGAGAACTTAAATTTCAGTTGGACTTTAATACCCATCGGCTACCTCAGGATCTTTTTGCAGTTCAAATAAAACCTTGGACGATCGTTGGGAATTATTGGGAATATCATTAATATCTCATGTACTCTAGCCTTATAGATTCATTTCATTTGCATGTTGCAAAGTGTATGTCTCTGGATTTTGCAGCAGATGTGAGATTGAAGCAACTGAAGATTTCTGAAATGAAAAACTGAAAGGGCCTGGGATATGTATAGTATTTTTAATTAAATGTAAATACTGCCAACATTGCAAAAAATTGCTAAACTGAGGGGATATTTTGAATTAAGCCCTGAATATTCATCTGGTATTCAAAGTAAAAGCAGGAAATTCATATTATGTAAAAAAAAAAAAAATAATAATAAAGTACTCCTTCTACAAAACTATGGATTGATTTTGTAGCTTATGTAATAACTTCTAACATTGCATTTAACAATGTACAGCAACACATTAATACAGCAACATGACTAAGAATATGTCAGATCAGATAGTATTTGTCCAGCATTCACTCAGTGTAGTCAATAATTCCTCACTGCCTAGGCACTGTGGTGAACACAACTGTACTAAGTAGCGTGGCTCGTCTCATGTTGATTGTTATTTATCCGAACGATCAAAATAAATCAGAATAAAATAGATTAAATTTAATTTTAAAAAAATGTCAAGCTTTACATTTACTAAATAGTAATAGTAATATTTTTTTTTACAATAATACATATTTGGTTTTAACTGTTTGTTTGTTTGTTTTTTTTTCGTAGTATGTCTAATTATGGTGGCAAATGTATCCATCCATTAGGTTTGGGCTAGTTTCTTCTTATGGAAGAAACTCTGTCCATCATGTTGCCTTCGAAACAACGATCTTTATTCTGTAGCTGAATCATTCACTCACTCTTTCTCCTTTCTTGAAGTTGTTGGAGGTCCACCCAGAATATATGTATACAAAATGTAAAATGTCTTCATTCACCTGCATGCATCAAGCAGCTGTGACACAAATCAGCTCCAGCCCAACTTAGTATCGTGTTTAGGAGGACATCTGGTGGACAGCTGGAGGAGAGCTTGAAGGCAACAGCAGAAGGCAGCACGAGGGCCGAAAGCACAGCTCCATCATGGACAAACATTTCTCTTCAGCAAACTGGGCATCTGAGTAGTAGCAGTCACCAGCTTATCCTATATACAGAAGAACTGCAAGGATCAATAAATAGACAAACTATTCATATATTTATCTGTTTGTTTATTTCTTTGGTTTCTGCTCTGCCCCTTTTCTAGAGCATGCTCTCCAGACAAAGGGAAGCTTTGTGTCCAATTTGTGTCATTTGTTTTTTTTTTTCATTTAATTTATTCCAGATGTAGTCTCCTTTTTGTGTGTGTGTTTACATATATATATATATATATATATAAAGTAAAATTGTTTTGCACATTGCAAATATTTGCTATGCTTAAGATTCAGATGTTTATATATATATATATATATATATATATATATATATATATATATATATATAATATATTTCATATATATTTATACTTTTTTTCTTTCTTTGCTATTTGTATAAGTATATATATATATATATATACATGGAAGAAACTCTGTCCATCATGCAAAAACAATTTTACTATGTAACATGTGTAATGTAATGTGTAATGTGTAATGATGGGTGGGTGCAGTGACAGTTAGGCCATCTGGAAAAAGGAAGCCTGACTGATGGGCTGTTTGGGCCGATTAGGATGGGTCATCCTCTCTGTGGGCCACTTGAGCAGCTCATTATACAAAAAAGAGCGACAAGAGCGAGACAGCCCACTATGAATATGCACCAGTCCACGTCCTCCTCTTCAAAATCTTCTCTTCTCCTCAGCTGTAAGACAGAAGACAGTAGGGATAAAAAAATAAAAAATTTCAAATATTCATACAGTTGTTGCCTGGGTCCAGACCCAAGTTGAAAAGTCTGTCTTATCAGACAAATAAAAAACCAAACCAAAAACAGCAGCCATATGGCCATATAAAGTTTTATACCAAAGATGCTTAGAATACATGGCAAAATACAAAATAAATGTACCTGTATAGACCGAATGCCACCGCGAGGAAGGGTCTCTTGCAGGTGTACAGAGGTGCACCTTGGTGGAATCAGTCTGTTACTGAAAGTGTCTCTTATGAAGGGGGTGAGAGGTGCAGCCTTGTAAGTTGAGATGTGTCCTCCTCTCTGACATGTCTACAAGAGAATCAAGTTCCACCCCGAGGACGGAGTTGTTCCTCTTCTCAATGACACCACAGCATAAAACAGGAAACTGGTTTCTTCACTGTATGTTTTAAGCTTTAATTAAAAGCTCCTACCTCTACCTTTGGAGCTGCACATAATGTGTAACATAATGCATTTCTTATACTGTTAATCCTGTACAATATGTTTCAATATGGCCATGCCAATACAGCCTCAATTTGAATTTCAGTCTCACAAACCAAAGTAAACTTTGTTACGTCTTATCGTCTGGCGCCCTCTGCTGCTATGGAGTGTAAATAAATGAGCTCCATGTCTTGCCCTCTGTCTGTGTGTCGCTCTCTGAGTCTCTATAGAGGAATCTATAATTCTTTTACAAGATATAATGAATATTTATAAGCAGGGCCTTCGCCTGAGACCAGCCAATGGCCTGACAGAATGGTAAGCATAAATCAGCTGACAGCTTGCCTCCTCTGTTCAGTGGTGGCAGTAAATGGCACTGAATTATTTACATTTACATTTTTAACATTTAGCTGACGTTTTCATCTGGAGGATGATAAAATGGGTGTGCTGCAGTATGTCGGACAACATTAGAGTATGGTAGTGGGTGGAGGGGTCAGAGGTGACAGGGCCTGATAATGGGTAGTATGGAGGGATGAAGGAAGGGCAAAAGATTATGGAAGACTATAGCTGCCACTAATGAAATAAAATCATTTCAGCATTCAAAGGTTTATTTGTCAAATAATATAATAATATATGTAGTGAAATAATATGTTATGTGCTTCTAGTGTGCGCCACAGTTTCAGACTGCAATATCACTGTGGAACTGTACACATGTATTTGTTATGATTAATCAAGAACGGGTCACCAGCTTTGCTAACAGCCAAACATCAAGCAAGTTCAACAACACAAGACACAGCAGCCAGCTTATATTACTTAGTAGTTCAACAGCAAGAAGCCCAGCTCAGCGTCTGTTTTTCAGCCTTTTATCTCACAAAACTCTCACCAACAACTAAAAGTCAGTCCCAGATTTACTCTTGTCCTAATTATGCCCGCAGCTCCTGTTCTGGCACAACATTGGCTCCACTCCCTGTCAATATTCACATGTGCCCTGGGCCTGAAAACCTTTTCACAGTGGTATAAACGTCTGTGGTACTAAACTCCACTTGTGTTCTGAGCTCACAGTCCAGGCAGCCTTTTTAACCAACTGACCTAAGATTAGTTCAATTCATATTACATTCAGTTTACTTTACTGTCCATCAGTGTAATGACTGTCCAAACCCCAAATTCTGTCACTTGGTAAGTGATGCAGTTTCTTGATGCGCTTCCATAAAAACAAGAATTACAGTTTCAAACTTTTTGACTGTAAATGTGCTATTTAAACACCTGGTGCTCATCTGTGATTGGTGACACCTTAGTTGTTTAAATCAAAATACACACATGGCTCACACAATCACAAAACAAGTAATCAAGAGCTGATGCATGCGGATGAAGGTGCTGAGTGTATATAGTGTAGTATAGTGTTATAGTGCAGAAACAAGCATGGGTATTACACATCAGTGTATCATCATAATTATTAGCATAGCATCATAATCATCATCATCATAATGTAGCATCATAATTATATGCAGTATATATATATGCAGTATAAAAATACAGTGTGCAGGGCAAAGGATTTGTTGAAGACAGTCAAGTTGAAATAGTTAAATAGTTTTCTGTCTGTGTGCTAATATGATATATAAAATATTTAAAATTGTATTTTCAGGCCTGACAGGTAACAGTCAATAATAAATAATTTCATTGTAAGCTAACACATAACAAATAACTTTCAGAATTGATTGAATGTTTTGAATTTGAATTTGTAGCAGTGGTGAAAAGTAACTAACTACATTTATTCACTGCAACTAAATACAGGAGGATGTCTCTCCTTGTGTGCTGTAATCACATATACATATTTATTCTATACTTTCATTCTCTCTTCTTTGACCTTCTTTGTTACTTTCATAATGACTTTGTCTCATTCTCTATCAATGTGGCCGTGAAAATGGAAATGCCGGTGGAATGGAAATGTCAGTCTACAACTTTTCGCTAGACTGAAATATCTCAACCACTAATAGTCGCAGTGATGATTTCCTGACATGGAGTCCACTATGTAGAACAGCCATGTTTCTACAGGAGCCCAGGATGGACAAACGAAACACTTGCTCTAGATGAGGACATTCGTGTTTTCACACGTTTTTCGGCAACCATAGTTTCTTCTGCATGCTAAACAGAGGGTGAAGTGAAGGGGCTGCAAACTGCAACTGCACCACTAGATGCCACTATATGATATACACACTTCTCTATAATAAGAATAATAATAAAAAATAGTAATAAGAGTTCAAGAGATGTTTTTTCCTGAAACAAATGCAATAATGTACTAGTGCATTACATCAGGGGTCTTCAACCAAGGGTCCATGACCCCTAGGGGGTCCGCAGAGATACTGCAAGGGGTCGCCAATTTTTGTCATAATAATTGACAATTTTCATCAAAATAATGGTCCAAAGATGCACAGCTCTTGACATTTAATAACCAATAATAATAGTGTATGAACTTTTTATCATTCATAAACACAGACAGGCTAATAACCCAGTATATAAACATGTTAATAGGGTGAAATAAAAGTTAAATTAAGTAAATATAAAAGTTACTATAGGCCAGGCTTAAAATGTGACCCATTTTAAAATATTAATTACATGTGGCGGGTCCCTGTTCGCTTAGTCTCTTGTCCAAGGGGGTCCTTGGGCTGAAAAAGGTTGAAGACCCCTGCATGACATAATTGTCTGGATTATGTTGCAGACTGTTTCTTATACCCTCTGTCATCTAGTTACAAATAATGGTATTATGGGATGAGAGGATCTTTCAATATAATCTATCTTGTTTATGGATTTCTGACCGATTTCTGAATTTATAAAAAGGTGGGACATCCCATGAACAAACCAATAGATACATAGGACACTGGATGTGCTTTGAAAGGTCGTTCCTCGTAAACTCACCATTCCCGGCAACATTGTCCAATAAAATTAATGAAAGTTGCTTTGGTCCCGCCCTCATACACCTCCCGGCCAGTCAAAAACATTGTAGTTCAATAAAACTACATCTGATAGGCTAGAGGGAGGGATGTAACGTGCCAAGGGGGGCAATTCTGAATGGAGGAACGTTCTCTCTGACCAATGGGAGTTTAGGACGTAGACCCCGTGCTTATAAATGACAAGGTGACTATTCGTACATCCTACATTCATTGACTGCCGCTGTGTGCGAGTGCAGCTAATCCCGGACCCTCCGAAAGCCGTAACAAACCGGTAATATTTGCCTTTCATAGCTTGCCCGCACACGTTAGTGCGTGTTTTTAATGCACGTGCGTCTGATATTATAAACCTCGCGCGCGGAAACAGCGGTCAGGAGGCGTTAGTTGAGCTAGCTGTCAGTGCTAACATTAGCTACCAGCAGGCTAGGGCGGCCATTCAATGACTCTGTTCAAGGAGGACTTCTGAGCCAGCTGCTATGTGTGTTGTTGGTTTACCTGTGTGACAGGAGCTATAGGGACACGAATTGTGCGTTTCAGGCGTCCGCTGTGGTTGTCGTAGGTGCCGGTGCAAGCAGCGGGTCACACACCCGCCACAGCACGGCCGAGCTGCATTGACGTGACTGGACGCAAAATGTCTGACAGTTTGCGGCCTAACGTGCTCTCAGTCAGCCCGCCGCTGCAAGGACGTCCCCGGCAGAGACCCGCGGGGTCGTGTCCCCTTTTGTCTTTGCGTTACAGCAGGTTTATTATAGCAGAGGGGCTTGCACCTTGCTTGCTCTCCAGGCCCAATGTGACCGTATGCGGCTCATTTTTGACCTTCAAGTCTGCGGGCTGGTTAGCTTAGCAACTTAGCTTAGCACCGGCGCTTTCCCCCTCGTCTACGAGGGCAGTCAACCAAACCCGGGTCAAAACAGGTGGACAGTCTTACAACCGAACACCCACACGGGCCTTGTGGGAGTTAAAATTGTGCCCGTGTTTCTATAAGGTACAGGTATTTGCGTGCACCAGGTGAATCCTGCATGTCCTCGAGGTGTCTGCTAATGGCGTCTGGAAGTGGGAGTGTTAATGCCATTCATTCTGCAGCATGTGTGGATATTTAGCGGTTTATCTGGAGTTTATCCTCGCAGTAGTCAATGCAATTGGATTAGCCACTTGGCTGAACTGGCCTGAAGCGACAGACCACCACTGACTGCTCTTCCCGATCAACATGTTGCTAGACTTGACCTCTGCATGCTGCAGATTTTCTTTTGTGTGACTGAGGCACTTGTCCTGAAGCTGTCTTATGTACTAGAAACTTGCTTGCATGTGTATTTTGACCCTGAGCTGTGACCCTCAGGTTACTTGTGTCTACAGTAAAGCTGTCAGCTGCAGGTCAGTAAAACTGTGGCACAGAGCTGCAGCTGCCGCCCCTTTGTACATCAGGTCATTCAGACTGCACAATCTGTCAATTTCAGCACCTAAACATGTTATAGTTTTACGGTCTTGCTTCAGTGCCTCAGTCACAACCTCTACATGTCTGCCTTTTCATTTGTGTTCATACTGTCTGACAGCAGTTACTCAGAAGTTGCAGGTTTGATTCCTGCAGCAGCCTTGACCCAGATCACTGCTTGATTAACCTGAAGTGACTGACCACAGATGTCAAATGTTCTCTCTCTCCCTCTCTCCAGCTTCCAGCCATGTATGCCTGCGCCAAGTTTGTCACTTCTCCTGCTGTGGTACGTCAACTAAAACACTTGTTGAATAATGTTCATTCTTCTGTCTACTTTTTACTGAAAGTTGATTGACTTACTGACACATACAGCTGCACCAGTGAAGAAAAGTGTGAAAACTTAAGTGTCATTGCAAAGATAACCATTGAGTTTCATGGCTGCCTGAGCTCTTTACCATCTTTATTTGTCTCCAAGGACACAGTAGTTCTGAATGGCAGCCATGTTTGGACCGTGCTCTTTATGACAGTTGCACAGTTAGTGGCATTTTCATGTCAGCTGACCCCACAGCATTTAGGCATCTCAGTCATGGAGGTGTTGTGGAGGATAAAGTTGTGACAGGCAGACATCACCAGGGTACAGGCTTGTTCATACATAATTTAAGGGTGGCTAAATGGATACTGGTGCAGCAGTGCTGTTAATCAAAGTCTCGCTCACTGCTTGGCAAAACTGGCTGCAATGAGCCAGTTATAACCAGAGAGGTTAAGTGAGAAGATGCATGGAAGGAAACAGTATAGCGAAATGGCGTTACTGCGTGTATATGTAGCTGATTGAACATCTTTATGGGGCTGAACCTGGCTCATAATGGTAGTTCATCTGTCTCCTCTGTTATTCACTGACAAAAGTCTGAAGTATGAAAGTCCATTATGTGTTCCAGTTCCAAAAACTTTGTTTCAATTAAATTAACTTTCCAATAAACGCAAAACTTTTATATGGGTGCTTGCTTGTTTTTTTTTTGTTGTTTTTTTAAATAGGAAGAGTATTTAAAGGTGACTATAATACTGTAACTTTGTCTGTCTGCAGCTGCGTGGGGGGTCCAGAGTCCTCGCCCGGCCAGTCTCAGTCTCCCTCTTCAACAGACCTGAAGCCACAGTGGAGCACCAGGTCAGTCCTTGAACCTCTTAAATAACCTGACAACTACTGTGACATGTATGAGGGGGCCAATATTGGTCAAAACTATAAGTTTCACTTTATCAGTGTTCATTTCCATCTGATATTTTATATTTTTGGTCAAATTGGCAAGTTGTATTTAGATTTTAAACTTCATCCTATCAACCATGTCACATGCAAGGACTACCAACTGAATAAACTAATGTAAAACAACCATCATGGCAAATGTTCACAAATTTCTTAAAGTATTAGATTATCTGTCTCTCCAAATGCTTCAGTTTATGCTTTTTCCCACACTTCACACCACATCCTGATCTCACTGCATGTCAGTGGCACTATTTTGGTTTTATCTTGTAATGGAACATTTCATCTGAGTCACATTGCTTTATTTGTGTTGTATTTTTGACTTTGAACATCATCTTAGTGTAGGAAGAGCAGTATTTAAGATTGTCAGCCCCCTCCTGACAGTGTTTTTTTTTTTTTTGTTGTTGTTTGTTTTGTTTTTGTTTTTAAACTAGGACACATGGCAAACATGGACTGAATGAATTGTTCCCCCTATTAAAATTGCATAAATTAAACTGAGTTTTGACTGTGGTCCACCAGGACACGAATACTGATTTTTTTTTTTTTAAAGTAGAAACAGTGCTATGAAGCCATTAAGACCAGAGTGTCATGAATAACTGGAATGGCAGAATAAATCCTGTGAGATGATAAAGTATACCTGTGGTCTGCAGGTATCCAGAGTTGGTAGAGTGAAGGTTAAACAGGGACAGCTACTGCAAGTATACATTTGTAGGAATCTGACTGCAGCATCATTTTAGTCACATCAAGCCAAGCACAGGACAGAATCATGTGTAAAATGGGTCTGCTGTATTAAGTAACAACAGTGCTACGAACAAACATCTGCAATTTTACTCTAAAATTTTCTGTGCTGATATCAGATTTCAGTTTTAGTGTGTCTGCATCCCTGTGTCAACAAACCCACTGTAAGTGTCTGTAGTACAGGGTGCTATACAGCTGACTTACAGTAGATACACTTAAACAGATGAAATGCATAAACTGTATTAAATGGACTCTTGGCCAGTGCAGTAGCAGTATGTTTTCTCCTCACTTAGGCCCTTTTGCCAGTCAGCCAGTCTGCAGTCCTGACCCGCTCCTTCCAGACCAGCGCTGTCTCCCGGGACATCGACACTGCCGCCAAGTTCATTGGTGCCGGTGCTGCCACAGTGGGTGTGGCCGGCTCAGGAGCCGGTATCGGAACAGTGTTCGGCAGTCTCATCATCGGCTACGCCAGGTAGAGTATTTATTCACAACATTTCTGATGTTGGGTGTATTTATAGGAAATTCCACTAATCACTAACATACTGCATGGTCACAATTCGAAGTTCCCTCTTCCAACCATTTAACTATCTCACTGTCTTCATGTCTGGATGGACTTGGAGTGTTCTCAACTGAACAAGAAAGTAGTCCATGATTTAAGATCCTGATGCCTAACAGGACAAATGACTGCCACGACAATGTGACTGAACTACATTCTATGTGTCAACCAAGGCCATTTTGTACTGCAGTGGTTCTCAACCGAGGATGACGTTCAACAAAAAGGGACAAGACCTCACACTACATACTGTGGACGATGTACTGTTCTTATACATGCCAACAGGCCCAGTTAGCTCAGTAATACAACAATGTGTTTCTGTCACTCCCTTTGGCCTCAAGCTCAGCTAGCTGTTGACTGGAGGTGAAAGTGACACAGGTATCAAGATTTGTGACCACAAACTAAATCCCCTGATTAGTAACTTATTCATGTAAAATAGTTGTTAATCAATATTTACACTTTAAAATATCAAAGATGATAACGGGCAGCTGTTCATTTAGAGCACGAGCAGCAAAAATTTAACAAATGTAAAAATACGTGAACACTAGCTATACTCAGAGCATTCACACACTCAAACTAATGCAATCATAAGAACTAAAAGAACAATGGCGAAGCATCAGGGAGGCTCTTTCATATTAAAATGCATAAAACAGAAGTTTGTGAAACTCATTTCTGCAATATTTACTTCAAGGAGCTGCTCAGTCCATCTAAATGAATTATACAAACTGAGTAGCTGCCTCCTGTGTGGTATCGTTCTGATGTAGAAACTGTCCACTCGGAGCAGAGTATGCTCAGTAAATAGCTACAGCTTTATAAAGGGCCAGAGACTGCCTATTATTACAGGACAATAATTTCCCAGCAAAACTAACCAGCTGTGATCCATTAAGTCTAAAGTAATTCGTTTAAATGTGTTTGGGGAGTTGCAGATCACTCTGCTCATCAGCACAACATTGTTTAGTTTTATAGGTGTTTTTGGAACTGATACAAAAAAGCCCAAAAGAAACCCAGTGATGCGAGTGTGCCACTTAAAACCAGTCTAAAATGCTGTGGACCTGAGCAGACCCAATGGACAGAACACACACTGATGTAGCCACAGCTGAAAATAAGCAATAGTGACACAGGAGCAATGCATGTTGTCCCTGCGTGTTACGTGTTTCCTTGTAACATTCACATGTAAATAACTATCAGTCATGAAACTCTTTCAGGAGGCATGTAAAACACCCAGGTTAGTCTGTTTTAGCTGTACTTGTAGTGGTTTCCTTTTGGGTTTTCAGTCTGCAAGATTTTTTTGACGTTAATTGGCTGTATTTGACTTTGTGCTCCTGTCCTCCTTCACAGGAACCCCTCCCTGAAGCAGCAGCTCTTCTCCTACGCCATCCTGGGTTTCGCTCTGTCTGAGGCTATGGGTCTCTTCTGTCTGATGGTGGCGTTCCTCATCCTCTTCGCCATGTAAATCTGGAAACACGCCCACAGCTCCCTTCACTTAACCTTTTCTCTCCTGCGTCCTCTCCTTCCTCGCTCCCTTCTCCCTCCCTTTTTTTTTCCATCCGGAGGGGGGAGTTTCCAGAACGGGAACTCTGAATGAGCTGGTAGGCCATTCCAATCAATGGAAAAATATTAAAGGAATAATATTACATCTGAGGGTAACAAACCTCCAATCCTCCATTTTTATGTTCCTACACTTATTTTTGTTTTTCAGAAGTTTTATGTAAGACCTCACTTCGGTTGAAATCTGTCCAAAATAAATGGTTGGGATAACTAAAACAGTCTGGAGTGGTTTTGTTTTTTTGTTTGTCCAAATCCATCTGGGTTTGGATCATCTAATCACTTTAAGATAAGAGACTTAAATGATCCCACACTGGGAAAGTCATTTGTCGCAGTAGCTTGTGTACACGAGGTTGATAAGAAATTACTTCTAAGAAATGTCAAGATGAAAGTCATGAAGTCTGACAGCTGTTAAGATGTAAGAATCTGCAGATCTACCAAGTTCTAAGTTCAGTTTTCTTTTCTTGCCTTTGGTTTCTATTCCTCCAGTATGTGATGAAAAACCATATGTACAATCATGAAATGTTGATAGTTCATTAAGGCTGCAGCTATTCTCAGCCAGTTATTCTACCCATTACTTTCTTGGTTAACGATGTCATCCATAAAATGTCAAAACATAATTTCCGAGACTCTCATCCCTTCAAATTGGGTGTTCAGTTATATTGTTTGGGACAGAGTGTAAAACCTAAATGTTTTTACATGTTTTACATGTTTTAAACAACAAATCCTTCGATTTGGCTGTAATTTATTTTCTATTGGCTCATCTGTTCAAGTCAGCTCTGGAGTTAATTACATTAAGTGCTTGGTAGTTGGATACACAGAATGACCTAAATTGAAAAAAACACGAGGAAGCATTGTACATTAGTGTTGATGGTATGTGACACTGTAGTAACTCGTTAAAACTTGCTATTAAACACTACAGATACAGTGGTGATGTTTATGCCACTGTCATATCTAGAAGTCATAATTTAGGACTTATTTATTATTTCGCAGATCAGTGAATATGAAAAAATAAGAACTTGGTCTGGGTGTCATGTCACCCTGGTTTTGACTCATCAAGGCCTTATTAAAAATACAAAAAGAGTTGTCAGGACACTTGTGGTTGACAAACTTTGCACACAGTGACGATAACTGTTGCCTTATTCATTATACTCTACTTATGATGCTGTCTGGCATCAGCAGGTATGGAGTTAATTAAAATGGACTGACATTCAACACACATTTTTTAACATAAATATTCTCATTTAATAAACGAATTTGCACTTTACTATGTTTTAGTAAAGTAGTACTTATTGCACCCAAAGAGGGATTTTATTTTGAAACTTCCTACCGGATGTCCTGTGTTTTATTACTTCGGTTTAACTTGACTGCTGAGAAATCAGATCCTGAAGTTGCGTTGTGTGAATGGACTAGCGGGGATGTGGTCGGTTTAAAACCAAATATTGTGACGCTGTATTCCCTTAAACCGATAACAACCGGACGGTGTGCTGCTTCAGAAGACGTAGCAGGGTGGACGAGGCCATTTCGCTGACGACTTGATACTTTTTTGGAGGCCCGGGGGAAAAACATTTAAGCTAACGATAAGTAGCCACCATGTCGTGGGAAGAAATACCTTGTTTTCTGGCCTCGCCTCTGTGCTCGGCTCTGCCCCGTTTTTCTGCTCTGTGATCCCACTGGACAAAACAAGCAGAGGTAACTTTCGTACTCAGCTGTCAATGCAGCTAACACTCAGCTAGCCTCATAAATTAGTCAACACCGACGGTATTACTCGAGCTTAACGTTACTAGCTTCCGAGCCATGGCGGACAGCTTTGGAGAGCCGTCAAGCGGCGGTGCCCTTGGCTTAGGCGTTACCGGACAGGGAAGTGGAGCTCCGCTGCTGCCGACTTTGGCCAACTCTCTGCCGGTAGGACACTCGTCAGCCAGCGGTTCTCACTCCGGCGCTAACCCGGCCTCCCCTCCACCCGCAGCGGCCGCGCAGAGTGGCCTAACCGCCGTGGTGGCCTCTATGTCCGCCGTCACTGCTACCCCAGCTGTTTTTGGAAACACATTCACGCCCGGCTCCTCACCACCCGTCATGGCCGTGTCTCCGACCGTACATACCTCCTCACCTCTTGGACTAGGGGTCGGCGGGGTGGCCGGAGTGGCAGGAGCGGGCCTCCTGTCCCAAATCCACGCCACTTCCTGGGACCCGACCCTGAGTACGGACTGGGACAACGAGAAGGCTTCACAACAATGCATCCTGAGGATAAAGAGGTAATAAATAAACAGCAAAACAGTTTGGGATTTTCTGCTAAGTTAAGGCCCTGAAATGCCAATGAGATGAATAAAACGAAAGTGAAAGCTTTCCTGGCGTCACTTCATGTCAGGAAACTTGTTGATCTTACTTTCTTACAGTTGCCATGTTGCTGCCCAAGAGTAAAATGTTATTAAAGGCTGAGTTCTCCCAAATTACAGAGACATATTTTGTAGATGATTCTGGATTTGCCTGCTGTGTTTTCTATGAGATTTCTTTATTTCAGCATAGAGAACCAGTTCTCATTTACAGTGACAACCTAAGCCAGAGATCTGTGTAAGAGCGTTATGCAAAATCTTTCTTTTCTCGACCATAACTTTCCTTCCAGGAACCTCATTTGCCTCTCTCCCTCTCTCTCCCTGTCTGTCTCTGCAGGGATATCATGTCCATCTACAAGGAACCTCCGCCAGGCATGTTTGTCGTCCCTGATCCTCAAGATATGACCAAGGTAAAAGTCCAGGTCTCCCATGACAAGGCATTCAAACCACAGCCCCACTTAACAGCAGTCATTTCAAGTTTCTCACATCCACATGAGACAGTCCAATGATCAGATCTCAAATCTGGTTGTGAAAGCGACTTTGTTCTCCTCCAGTTCAGAAGGTGTTAGAGCACCTGAAGCAGTTTCTTAACAGCGGAAAAAAAACACCAGAAGAATAACATGCACAACAACCAGTTGCCATGAACTAACTCAAACACATGGATGAATTGTATTTATGGATTCCAGGAGTGACAAAATGTGTTGTAGTCACATGTGCTCACCAGTGAGTTCTGATCAGGGATCTGATAAATTAGCTCTGTATGATCTCATGTGTTGAAATGGCTGGATCTGCTTTCTATCTGCTGTTTAATGAGACAGAGTGAATGGCAGCTAATATCAGTGTAACTTAAGCTGATACACTGACACTGCTGCGTGAGACAGACAGATGTATTTACATCTTCTCAACATGTGGATGGAATGCAAACAGATTTCAGTCCGGTTTCTCTTTTTTCTGACACGTCACCTTTTTGGTCCAGTAGCTATCCTGTCCATCCAAAGATGCATGACCTGACAAAGTGTAAATGGAGTCTGTGACAAGCTTGATTAATGCTTCCTTCTATTCCGATTGATTGTTGTCTGGGCCAAGGATCCAGACTGCATCTGCAAAGTCACAGCCAAGTGGGCTTTATCAGGGCTGGAACGCTGTGCTCTTCTCCTGATTCAATCTTATCACGATAGTCAAATTCTTAAATATTGCAATGTCATGATTTTCACAATAAATCATCCATTTTACTTTTTAGTGGGTTTACTAGACAGTGTGTAAAAAGGTTTAATCGTACACTTCTGGACACTTTATATGATGAGTCATATTTCCAAAAACAGTTCAGTCTAGTATTTCTTGGTTTTATTTCAGGATCACTGCTGTACTGATATAAAAGTGGTAAATAATGAAGTCACTATAAATAAATAATAAATAAATGAAGGCCAAAATGAACAGAGCCTTTTGAAAACTGCACGTAGCACAAATGTGAGCCTTTAAATGAACGTCCTTCACATGAAGTTGAATTTGAAAGTTCAAAACCCTGGATTTGACTGCAAAAGTTTTTAAATGAAATGTACAATAAAATGACTAAAGAAAAGATGTACTTTGTGAAAAGAAGTTCACATTTAGTTATTTTATGCTTCACGCGTTAAAAATAATATAAGATCAACATGGGTCAGGGTTAGATATCGACTCAGGAACCAAAAAATGGATCTAAAAAAACAAACAATCACAATTATTGTGATTTTTTTTGTTTGTTTGTTTGTTTGTTTGTTTGTTTGTTTGTTTGTTTTGTTTTGTTTTCTCACCCCAGGTGTTTATACTGATGTTACTTTTCCTAATTTCACACTGACGTGTTATTGGGATTACTTAAATATGAACTTAATTAACAAACAGGTAAAAAAAAAAAAATAAAAATTAACCATAGGAAGGATTCATACTTTTGATTTATTTTACTTTTCATGCAAACTGCAGGATTATTATTAAAGTTTCATCAGCATTACCCATATTCAAGCTTTGTTACTATTAAATAATTTCCCCCCTGGGATTATTAAAGTATTTCTGATTCTGATTTTTGATGGACGTGAAACACAGCATGTCCAAATATGAATTTGACAAAAGAGTCTCACATTTTGGCTGGGTGAAGGTTTCTGCCTTTACTTGACTGGGAATCACCAACAACAAACAGGTAAGTGTTTATGTCACTGGAGCTCCTCATTTGTTCCTTTCTTCCTCATCATGGTGTGATGTGTCAGTTGGATTCTAGGTCAGATTTTCTGCTTCAGGGTCTTTTCACCACCCAGCATCCCTCTCTCCCCCCATGTACCCATCAATCCATCGTCTCTGCCTCCTGACTTCTATTTTTTCTTTCATTTTCTTCACTCAGATCCATGCCCTGATCACAGGGCCATTCGACACACCATACGAGGGCGGCTTCTTCCTCTTCCTGTTCCGCTGCCCCCCCGACTACCCCATCCATCCACCACGGGTCAAGCTCATCACCACCGGACACAACACCGTCCGCTTCAACCCCAACTTTTACCGCAACGGCAAGGTGTGCCTCAGCATCCTGGGGTGAGTGCGGGTTCATTTCTTTTTAGAGTTTGTATTTGTGTCCACAGGAATCCATAAGGATGTTTCTGTCTTACACCTTGAGACACTGTTAACTGATACACTGCTGACATACGTGTGTGTGTGTGTGTGTGTGTGTGTGTGTGTGTGTGTAGGACATGGACAGGCCCAGCATGGAGTCCAGCTCAGAGTATTTCATCTGTCCTCATCTCCATCCAGTCTCTGATGACAGAGAACCCCTATCACAATGAACCTGGATTCGAACAGGTACTCTTGGTGTCTGTGAATGTGTGTATGTGTGTGTGTGTGTTCTCCGTTCTCTAAAGCATAAATGTAGGACGAGGAAGAGCTGATGAACGCACCATGTTACCCAGAGTAACTAAAACAGATCTGGCTTGGTCCATTTGTGTCCATCGTTCCTGAAGAGTATCTAAAGATTTGTGCAAAACGAAACAACCATAGAGCGAGTAATGGCCCATTCAGACACAACACAAGAACATAGCAGCACTTGTTCACAGTTGCTTTGTTCTTATACTCTCAATGATTTTTAAACTGATAAATACATATGTAAATACTGAAATACGTATGTGTGTGATGTGGCTCTTTAAACCAGCCTGGCTGGTTTTTGTCTTCCTTGTCAGCTCCACCTGCAGCAGGAAATAAACGGAATAAAGCAGAGAGTCCAATTCAGACCAAATTGGGCCACAAACACAGTTTTTCCCATTCATTTGGAGCAGTGGGGGCTGAAGGGTATCGCAGAAAAGCAAAAAGCACAGTGACCAACCAGAATCAACAACCCCAGCACACCTTCACAACGCAAAACACCACTCACTACTTAGTGAAGATAATAGCCTAATAATACCTACACCACCTGAAAGTTGTAGTTTTAACTCATTATGCACTTTCCAACAGTCCCACACAATCTCTAGTTTCCATGGGCAAAACAAGGCTCCAAAACTCGCGTTGGGTATTCTGAATCAGAACATGACACATATGTGCAAGCCCTAAGACTACCTGACTACCTTCGTACAGGAGTAGTTCTGAAATGTGTGTGTGCCTGTTTCTCTCTCAGGAGCGCCATCCAGGGGACAGTAAGAACTACAACGAGTGCATCCGCCACGAAACCATGAGGGTGGCTGTGTGCGACATGCTGGAGGGCAAAGTCCCCTGTCCCGAGGCTCTGTGGTGAGAATTGTCCCTCTAATCTTTACTTTCCTTCCTTGATCTTTTCCTCTCTGCGCTTCTTTCCTGCCTTCCTCACTCCCTCATTCACCCCTCTCGCTTCCTCTTCACTCTCTTCGCGTCTTTCTGAAAGTCGTGTGTATTTTGTGTTTTTCAGGAGTGTGATGGAAAAGTCCTTCCTAGAATACTATGATTTCTACGAGGGAGTCTGTAAAGAGAGACTGCACCTACAGGGACAGAACATGCAGGTAAATATGTATTTCAGATGTTGCCATGTTTTCAGTTAAAGATTCTCAACAACAACAACACAATTACAACAGCAGCTCCTTGTAACTTTATGTCCTGACTCAAAATCATCAGATTCTGATCGGCCATTGTCACCTGATTCTAAATCATTTTAATTAATTTTTATTATTTGTTTAAATTAATTGCAACCCCTAATTCCAAAATAAGTTTGGGCCCTGTGTAAAACATAAATTTAAAAAAATACACTGATTTTCAAATCCTTTTTGAGCTATATTCAGCTGAATACATTACAAAGACAAGATATTTGTCTTATATTTCATGTTCAAACTGATAAACTTTAAGCTGACGTGCTCCGTTTTTAAGCGTGACGTGCTCCGTTTTCCCAAAAGTTGAATCTGGCTCAATTTCTCTCGCTGCACGCCGGTGATGTCTTTTGTGGCAACGCCTGCATTGTGGGCTGCCAGTGCGGAAATGCACGACCCCAACTGAAATGAAGTGAAAAACACTGTTGGCGTTTGCCTGTCCCTGTCTAAACGCACTAGCGTGCCACACTTCTTCAATGAGAGACAGGTCTGGACTGCAGGCAGGCCTAATGCGTGCACTTGTTTACTACAAAGCCACGCTGCTGTGACGTGCACAATGTTGGCTTGGCATCGTCTTGTTGAAATAAGCAGGGAGGTCCCTGTTGCTCCAACTTTCAGTATTAATGTTTGCCTTCACAGATGTTCAAGTTACTGTCATGGCATGGCCACTCACACACCCTCATACCGTCGCCGATTCTGCTTGTGAACTTTGCGCTGCTAACAATCTGGATGGTCCTTTTCCCCTTTAGCACAGAGGACACAACATCCACAGTTTCCAAAAAGCAGATTCAGCAGACCACAGCACACTTTTCCATCTCAAATGAGCTTAAGTCCAAAGAAGTCAGAGACATTTCTGGATGTTGTTGATCTGTCTTTCTCTTTGCATTGGACAGTCTTGATGGTGTTTACTGACATTGGTTTTCTAAAGTGTTCCTGAGCTTGTATAGTAATATCTTTTTATAGAATCATGTTGACTTTTAATGCAGCGCTGCCTCAGATGTCAAAGGTCACAGACATTCAGTGTTGGTTTCCAGCCTTGTCCCTGACATGCAGAGATTTGAGAGAGAACTGTTGGCCTGTGCATACTCATACTCATCCCTGCTTGTGAATGACTCTGTCAAGGATTCCCTCTCAACTGTCTGATAAAGGCACAAACGACGTCTTAAAAATTTAATTCATAAATGATTTGGTTTATGAACAACTAACTGAAACAGTTACCTATGAGGCTCATAAAACACCTTTCCTGATGTAGATACAGATGGTATCTATATGTTACCCTCCCACTGTGGCAAAGTTTTCACGTATCATTACAAGTTCTTGTTTCTGAGTGCCTTTCTGTACCCTGTGCCTAAACCAAGTTCACTTCAGTTTGTGTCTGTCCCTCTGCCTAGGACCCATTTGGCGAGAAGCGCGGTCGTTTCGACTACCAGGGCCTGCTGGCTCGCCTCAGTGCCACCCACAGGCGAATACGGGAGAAAAGCCTGGCAGAGGATGAGCACAACAATGACGATTCAGACTCAGATACCAGCTCCTCTGGGACAGACCCTGACAGCCAGGGCAGCTCCCAGCCATGACTCCCTGGACGGCGCTGGATTTAAAGCCAGGCCAAGAACTAAAGACAAAGGGACCTTTTTTTGTTTTGTGTGCAGTGGAGGAACAAAATCACAGAAGAGAATGCAACACCTACGCTAAAGTGAGTCCAGGGTTCAGGATTGGAATCAAGCTTCTGTTGTACGGATGTTGCAGAGAGGGAGAAGAAATGGTAGCGGTCTCTTGACAATGAGAAATAAGCACCGTCCACTAGTCAAATGCTGGTAAATTTGGCCTGGAGTGGTGTATTTGTGCTACTTTCGTAGCTAACCAGCTGTTATTTTTGATGCTGTCAGATTGATTCTAAAACCCAAGTTGACTGCC
Source organism: Protonibea diacanthus (assembly GCA_028641955.1). Classification (NCBI taxonomy): domain Eukaryota; kingdom Metazoa; phylum Chordata; class Actinopteri; family Sciaenidae; genus Protonibea; species Protonibea diacanthus. The sequence goes on along the minus strand of CM053994.1, from coordinate 18,134,114 downwards.
TGAATGCCTGTTAGATTTTGAGATTAACCAGCCACTGTTGCTTGTGGATATAAAAGGTTAGTTTCATGGCTATTGAACGCACTGTAGGAATGGGGAAAAAAAGCCCACAAGCTTTCACAATCTAGTCAGGCTTTGAAATCGAGACAGGTTTGGACCAAAAGAAGGGACAGTCAGGGCCTGAGTTGGCTGTAGCAGCGGAAGGTGATGGCGTTCATCAGGCTCTCCTTCATCAATTCAAGAGGGGAGGAAGGAAAGACGAACCTTTTTATCAATGGAAGGTAGTTTGAGATAGTGACTGTTTGGCAAGGATTTGCTAGTCACGTGCCTTGTCTCCTCCGGCCAGGGTGAAGCCACGCCGCAGCTCTTCCAGACTGGACTTCAGCCACCTGTACAGCCAGGCCACAAAAAAACAACAGCAGCTTGCGATTCTAAATGATTCCAGTGTATTATACAAAAGGTTCTGCTTAACTTTCACTTCTAATAGTGCTGTTGAAATCTGTTTACCAGATAAGAAGCCATTAGAGAAATGTCAGTTTCATTGACATCCACCTTTATACCCTTTGTTATGCTGTTTCTCATTGTTGTGCTGAAACTAATGCTAATTTGCAGTGTGTTGTAGGGTACATTGTTTATTTGGAAAACCCTGCTGTTCTTTGGGTTGTGGCTCTCATGATTAAGATACAAACCAAACCATCCAATGCTTTAGCTAGATTCGCCCAGGCCCTGGGGACCTGATGGAGGCAAGCATACATAACTTTCTGTGTGCTCATACTGCAAGTAACTCAGTGACTCTGTTCTGACTGAATAAAGGGCCAGAGCAAAGGCTTTGGTTTTATCTGTTAGCTGTTTCACAGCTTGGATTTGCTCTCTACGTAAGTTGGCATTTGTTAACACGCATCTGAAAAAAGGGTCTATTTTCAAGGTATTCCAATACTCTATTTTGAAATATTGCTAAACCAAACCACAAAACCACAATCTGTATCAGTGAATATGTCATATATAATCGTAATTGGCAACAAACATCAGGGCATTTATATTTTTCAGTCCATTTTAGTAGAAACCAAACAAACTCATTCATCAACGACACATCTCAATAATGAATCGACTTGTTGACAGCGTTGCTTGCAGTGTGAACACAGTGAGGGATGTTCTCTAGGAAAAGAAAAGAAGCAAGCAGAGTTTGTGGGGGGCTTTCTGAGCAGTGGAAACCTTCCAAACAGAAACCTTACAGACTTTGAGTCAATCTCAATACTCACGTGCCTGTTGTTCATTGACGCATTGATTGTTCTAATCATTGCAACGGAGATCCCTTTCTACCATGACTCAACTGTAAGACTTAGACAGAATTGACAGTCCTTGTTCCAATTCAAGTTATGCAAAGCAGACAGGGTGCATTCCTCCACATGGAGGTTTATTGCTTTGGAAGATACCCACCGATCTGACTTTATTCACTGACCCCTGAAGCCTTGTATAAGCTTCAGGTTGACTTTGCAATGCATTTATGCAATGTTAGGAAGGGACCTCTTCACAGTTTGTATGGAAAGCAGGAATGATTATACTCTTTCAATGCATGCACAGGATGTGAGTTTTGTATTGTGATAGAGTTGAACCTGTTTTCAAGGAACAGTTTTATATTTTGGGAAATACACTTATCGACTTTCTTGTTGAATAAGAAGATTGATGCCACTCTCATGTCACATGGTCACATGTAAAGGTAATACAAAGGTACAGCTAGCAGCTGGTTAGCTAGAGCTTAGCTCCGTCCAAAGGTAACAAAATCCACCTGCCAGACCCTGTGATGATTCACATTACATCTTGTTTGTTTTATGGGTACAAAGTCAAAATGTAAAAATGATTATTGGCCATTTTATAGGGAGATCACAATCTCCTGAAATGTCCTGAAAAATGTTTTTACACTTTGTTTTTTATTCAGATGAAACAGAAAGTATAGTGTTAGTGAGCTTTGGAGATGTTGATGGGAGGATTTTGCTACATTTGGACAGAGCTAGTCAAGCTGTTTGTCCCTGTTTCCAATCTCTGTGCTAAGCTAACCTGCTGATGGCTGTAACTTCATATTGAATAGATATGACATCTGTACCAAAATGTTCAACTGCTCCTTTAAGTCCAAAAGTATCAGCATACTGCCCCTCTAATACTCTGCCCAACGCTTTCCAACATTGTGAGGCAAGGTGTCTTTGTTTGTATTTCCTTTTTGCCTTCCATTGTCCTCCAGTGTCTGCCTTTAGCTCTCTTTAGCCACGTTGATGGAGAGAGAAGTTTGCCTCCGCTGTTAGTGTTTTTGTCCAAACCCTGATCCACTGGCAAGGGTTCAGTCGCTAACGATTCAAATGGGATCACTAATATAGGGCATTCCTTTTTATTTGTTTTATTATGTTATAGAATGGTTATATGAGAAGCAGCTCCTAGCAGAATATATGTGATTGCCAAAATGTTTGATTGCAACACGCTTCCTGAAGTGAAGAAATCATATCCCTGTTTGGTTGTGTTGTGTTGTGCTTAAAGCAGGGTTCTTCTGTGGCTCTATAAAGGATTCCTGGCAGAAGTGATTATTTCCAGGTCTTGAAAATGTTGGTATTGTACAGAAGTTCTGGAAAAGTACAGAATAAAATGTTGTTCAGTCCTGAATGACTAGCTTGACTAGTGTTTTGTTTTTTGTTTTTCTTGCAGATCTATGAACACTGTCAATGCAAAGGGGTCTAGCTCTTGTTTTCAGGAGTAAATCCAGACAAAGTTGTGCAACCTGTGGTGGGAATGGGAATTTTAGATTTAAAAGAAGAAATGTAATGTAGTTTACTTAGCTACTTGGTTAATATTAATTTGTCTTCATAACACCATACACTGAAAAATGGGAAGTACTTTTGACTAAATAGTTCTTCCTTAAACATGAAATGAAAATGAGCATGTGACAAATATCATAATGTTATTTAAATTTTAATGTTATAATCAAAATTAAACTAATTTAGTCAAAGTTCTTGTAAGGCAGCTAGAAGCACCAAATGTGGATTAATCCACCGCTGAAAATAGTCCCTAACAAATGCACTATTTCCTCCTGTTTGTTTGATAAAAGCTACAGTGAGCAGTGGTTTTAGGACATTATTGAGCTTTTTATAAATAAATAAACTATATTTGTGAAGCATCTTTACAAACTAATGAACAGATTGTTAACATTAGAAAGTATTGAGAGACAGACTTAACATGAGACTTGGTGACACTTACCCTACAACTTTTAAACATACATTTTGTGTAATACCATCAGCAAACTGAAATGTCTTGTCTTGGCTGAGAAGGTGAGTTAGAAAAATAAAATATTTTTATTTGTCAATCATTCACAGGCATGCAAGAACTTGTACAAGTTATGCTACAACCATGTTCATTGATGAATCACATAAAAACACAAGAGCTAATAGCCACACCTTAAGACATACTTTTTTGCCGTGTACAGTGATCCTGCACAGTCTTGTTTCAACACTAACGCTTGTTCACAGGAGGTGACTCTCCGTTCTCCAACGGACACAGAAACACTGTGGAGTCAGACCGATTCATGTACTCAAACCCAAACGCAGGGTAGAGGGGTTCAGTGAATGTGATGCTGAAGGTGTGGAGGTGGATCAGTGTGTCAGAGCAGACTCTGTAGAAGGACAGAGTGCCGGCAGGCCAGTCCAGATACACAGCTACTCTCTGAGAAACAGAGGTGGTCTTACAAATGTCTCTCATTTTGTTATTGTTAAAGGCAGAGTAACGGCAATGAGAGCAGCACACGCTCCATGAACTGTCACTGAGCCCGAGACAGCAGTCCACCTCTCTTCCTCCCCTTCTGATTCCTCTGTAAGTCACTCCTACAGACACCCACCCTTTCATTTCCACCTCCCAGTAACAGCGGCCGGTCAGACCATTCGTACATATCAGCTGCTTCCATTCTTGGAACCTCTCTGGGTGGTATGGGTATGACTGCTTCTCTCTCACCAGTGTCACCGTTCTGTTGTCCTCAGACAGAGAGAGGTATCTGTTTGCTGTGTTTAGGTCCAGGGTGAGTTCACAGGCATCTTATGGAGAGAAGAGACAGTTACAGTTAGCAGTCAACTGTGCTTCTTCCATTCTATTTTCTCAATCATGTGTTATTAAGCAGCATAACAATGGCCCAGTTTACTGACGGGACAGCAGTGGGTCAGATGGACAGTGTATGCCCTGGAATGAAAGACATGGCCTGTTACATTTCTACACTGGATTTTAATTTTGAACAGATTATTTTTGAACATATTATTCAGAATGAAGGGCAGTGTGGCCATTGGGAGGAGCCTGGGCCTGCCTTCTATTTCTATTTCATTGTTGTATCATTGCACAAATGATCATAGTTCATTTCAAAAATCAAATCTTTGCTCACTACTTCATTCTTGTCGCATGGTTTGTTAAGGGTGCTGCTGGTGTATCTCCAGGTGTGTTCAGTGTCCTGAGAAGCCTTGGGAAGATTTTAATTCCCACACCACCTCTGTTACAGATCAAATATTTTATTTTCTCTCCTTTGAATAAAAAATGGATCCAAGCCTCGGGTGCTAGAGCTGGTTTATCTAGTAATTGTAGGGTCACTGATTTGATTCCTGGTTCCCACAGTCTCGTCAGAGTATCCTTGAGCAAGATACTGACTGCCAAATTGCTCCTGATGGTTGTGCTGTCAGTGTATAAATGCGTGTGAATGGGTGATATAAGTAAAACTCTATAAATACAAGTCAATTTAACAGACTTAGACTTTGAATTGAATGATCCACACTTACACTTTCTCAGACTAGGTTTTAACCATTGTATGCCGATATGGTCCACTCTGGAGAAATAAACAAAATCAGACTGTTATATTTTACTTTTACAAGAAATTTCAGTAATAACCATGTAAAGAAAATCTTTTCAATTTGACGCTATACCTGAGAGTGTCCAGTCTCCACTGTGGATCCTCCTTTCTAGCCAAGAGGAGATTCACCCCTGTGTCTCCAGGGTGATTGTAGCTCAGATCCAGCTCTCTCAGATGGGATGGGTTAGAGCTCAGAGCTGAGGTCAAGGAAGCACAGCCTTCCTCTGTTATCATACAACCTGACAACCTACACAAACATGAGAAAAAGGTCACAGTCTTACTCCAAAACTTTTGCTATGCATGAGATAGTGAGTATGATCAAAGTGAGGAATCCTGACCTGAGTGTCTCCAGTCTACAGTGTGGACTCTCTAATCCAGCAGAGAGCTGTGTCACTCCTGAATCCTGCAGGTCGTTGTTACTCAGGTCCAGCTCACTCAGACTGGAGGACTGGGAGCAGAGGACTGAGGCCAGAGCTTCACAGCTTCTCTCTGACAGGTTACACACATTCAACCTGAAGACCACATAAGAATGATACAGAGCTAGTTTGCAACATAAATCAAGGTCACATATAATGTTAAGGTTCTACAAGGTTCTACATCAGCTCTGTATCGTTTCACTAGCATGTCAAAATTATCAGATAGAGGGATTTGTTTAATCACTGATCGTACATTGTACAAAAGTTATAAAACAAACAAACAAAAAACTCAACACTGCCACCAGCCACTATTGTGAAATTCTTTACCACACCTTTAGCCCTCCAAATGTGTCACTGGATCAAGAATAGTGACGGTTGTCAGTATTACAACAGTGCATTTCATCATCTTTTAACCAGTTCTCTAACCCACATTCCTCCTCTTACCCTCATGCTTTACAACACATTTTAAAAACCTCCAATCTGCCTAAAAACTCGCAGATAAACTTTTACATTTCATGAACATTAACCTGAGTGTTTCCAGTTTACCACATGGACTCATCAGTCCGGCAGAGAGCATCGTCACTCCTGAATCCTGCACGTCGTTGTTACTCAGGTCCAGCTCTCTCAGTCTGCAGGACTGGGAGCTGAGAGCTGAGGCCAGATCTTCACAGCTTCTCCATGACAGCTTACAGCCACTCAGCCTAAAGAGGAATCAAAATTGAAACTGGACACATTTAGCTTCACGTCAAACATCCACACCTACACGGACACACTAATACACGTCCACAAACGAGACTAAAGCAGAGAACATAAATCATGCAAAAGTGAATTACAAAATTACAAACTGTTTGGGTAAGCAGACCTAAGAATTTCCAGCTGACAATGGGGACTCTCCAGTCCAGTATTCAGCAGCCTCACTCCTGAATTCTGCAGGTCATTGTTACTCAGGTCCAGCTCTCTCAGACTGGAGGATTGCGAGCTGAGAATTGAGGCCAGAGCTTCACAGCTTCTCTCTGACAAATTACAACCACTCAGGCTGAAGAAAATGTAATGACAAATAACATTAACATTAGCCACAAACCACAAAATACACTTTTCGCAGGAGAAATGTTGTCATGTCACAGTTGCCATGTGTATACCTACAAGAATACATTCGAGCTCTTGACCACTGCAATCAGCCTCAGGAGACCTTCCTCTGTCGCAGAGTACTTCCTGAGGTCAAACACTTCAAGGTCTTTTCCTGATGACAGTAAGATGAAGACCAGAGCTGACCACTGAGCAGGAGAGAGTTTGTCTGTGGAGAGACTTCCTGAACTCAGGCACTGCTGGATCTCCTCCACTAGAGAATGATCATTCAGTTCATTCAGACAGTGGAACAGGTTGATACATCTCTCTGGAGACGGATTCTCCCGAATCTTTTCCTTGATATACTGTGCTGTTTGCAGATTGGCCTGTGAAGTACTTATTGTCTGTTTCAGCAGGTCTTGTAAGCTATCCTGATTGGTCTCCAGGGAGAGACCCAGGAGGAAGCGAAGGAACAAGTCCAGGTGTCCATCTGGACTCTGTAAGGCCTTGTCAATAGCCATTCTTTGGACTTCTAAAATAGACAGTTTGCTGAAAAGCGTTTGCACACTTTGGAACTTGAATTGCTGTTTTGCCATTACATTTTTGTTTTTGTTAATGAGTGACTGTACTACATATACAGCAGCCAAAAACTCCTGAATGCTCAGATGGACAAAGCTGAACATCTTGTCTTCATCCTTGTACTTCTTCCAGTGGCGCTCCTTTTTAAAGATCTGCGTGAACACTCCAGAGTACACAGAGGCTTCATTGAAATTAATGCCACTCTGTTTGAGATCTTTTTCATAGAAGATCAGGTTCCCTTTTTCCAGCTGGTCAAAGGCAAGTTTTGCAAGTGACAGGATGTATTGAATGCTCTTCTTTATGCCATACTTCTCTTTCGTCTGTCTGATCTGAAACACCAAGAATTCTGTGTACAACTCAGTCAGGGTCTTGGGCAGCTCTTCTTTGTTACTCATTTTCAACATGCCCTTCAGAACTGAAGCAGCGATCCAGCAGAAGACTGGGATGTGGCACATAATGTGGAGGCTTTGAGATGTCTTGACATGGGAGAGGATTCTGTCACGCACCTCCTCATTTGTGAATCTCTTTCTAAAGTACTCCTCCTTCTGTAGATCAGAGAACCCCCTCACCTCTGTCACAATGTCAACATAGTCAAAAGGGATCCGATCGGCCGCTGCTGGTCGTGTTGTTATCCAGAGATGAGCAGAGGGGAGCAGTTCCCCCTTGATGAGGCTCGTCAGCAGAACATCTACTCCAACTGCCTGTGTCCCATCAAAAGTGTGATTTTTGTCAGTAGTGAAGTCGAGCTGAAGGCGGCTTTCATCCAGCCCATCAAGCACAAACAGAACTTTAAATTTACTCTTGTCATAGTTGGTATTTCCTGAAGCCTGTAGTTTTGTGAAGATGTCATTAAGGTCCTCCTCCTGGATGTCTTTGGTTTCCCTGATACATTTGTGAATGAGCTCTGCAAAACGAAACTTTCTCCCCTTCAGTAAATTCAGCTGGCGGAAGGTGAAGGGGAATATGAGATGCACATCATGATTGGCTCGTCCTTCAGCCCAGTCCAGGATGTATTTGTTTACAAGGAACGTTTTGCCGATTCCCGCAATCCCAATGGTCAGAACTGTTCTTACAGGCATGTTTTTTCCAGAGGGGTGTTTGAAGATATCGTTGGGTTGGACTGGTCGCTCTGTTCCCTCTGGTTCTCTTGATGCCATCTCAACCTGCCTGACCTCATGCTGCCTGTTGATGTTTACAATGCTCCCATATGTAATGTAAAGCTCTATGTAGACGTCATCCAGCTGTTTTTTATCAATCCTTTCCGTCCACCCTTCTTGTGCACACATATACTTGTTCTGGAGGTGTGATTGGAGTGTGTGCTGGTATGATGCAATGACTTCTAGGTCAGGTTCTGGTGCTGGCAAACCTATGCAGAACAAATTAACATGCAATTAAAATTAATCTATGTATCCACAAACAGATTCACTGTGAAGTTCTCTAAAACAAATACAGAGCTGCAAATGTTATTTAGTAGCAGCTTGGTTCCCATAGGATGAATGTGCCAGTCCTGAACAGGTATTTTTAATATATGTAACCCCACAAAGTAAAGGGTGAGGAAGAAAAGTGGAAGATGCTTCACTGCATTCTTCTCCATCATCATGCACAAATACTCAGAAATGAAAAACAAAAACAAAACAAGAAAGCCCAAGTACATTCATTTTATTCAAGCCACATTGCAGATTTGATGACTTACATTTGGGTCCTAAGGTGATGTTGGACAAACTCTGCACCAGATCATTCCTGTTTATCTTTGTCAACACTTTCTTGGTCACCTCCACAGACTGGTCATTGTAGGTTTGCACTATTAGGTCTACTGTATCTGGCCTGTCAGCCTTCTCCAGATGGCTCTTTGGGATGGCTGGGAAGTCTTCCAGGATATCAGCTTGCTGCAGAAACCACTTGAAGGTCTTTAGCTCTTCATCTCCCAGATCATCAAGTGTTTCCAAAAGGTGCTCCGTAACAGCCGGCATTATTTGGTTTTGACATCAAACCTATACTTGTTCCACTGGAAGGCGAAAGTTTAAAGTCAGCTGTAAGGATTTCATTTTGTTCAAGAACCTGCTGAGTGGAATAAGCAGCTAAAAACCTGGATGCTTTGGTCCAATCTATTTTAAAATTCACATAACCTCATGAGTGTCTCATCAGCCCAGAATTAAGAGTTAAGAACTTTAAACTCCTGTCCAGGAGGCACCTCTCCATCTACCAATACACAGACCATGTACCGTGGTCCCTGCTGGCCTCGAGTCAACCACCTGACAGTTCCCTATGGATTCCTGTCCTGAACATAGATTTGGCAGATTTGATGGATCAAGGAAGGGTTTTCCCTTTAGGAGCTAAAGTTTAGGAGCTAAAGAGTACTGAAAAATGCAAGTAAAGGGAGATATAAGATATTTTTTGAGACATTGCCCAACTGGAATAAACATAACTTAATGAGTTTAGGATACAAGGTTCAAAGTGCAAATGCTGTTCAACAGAATACCAAGATTTAGTCAGTCGCAGTTACATAAGGAAGTAAAATAAAAGGAAGAGCACTGTTTTTCAGAGCACTGTTATGCAACACCTCACAGTGAATATTACAGTCAATTACCGGTGTTTGAGCAACTTTCAAAATAATATATTCTTTTAATATAACATCTTACCACTGTTAAATATCACCTTATATTTAAATTTACACTTTCACACAGTTTTTGGAATCAAATCAAGTCTGAATGTTGTATGTGCGTATACATATTCAGACTAGTTCAGGTAGCTTCCCAAATTTTAATGACTACCATAATTCCATGTGTGGAACTTGTAGGCCTCATTTCGTTCTCATTAACTGGAAATAACACACAAAATGGACTGGAAGGTTCAAAGGTACAAAATCACACCACTAATGGCTCAAAATGAACATTCTACCCTATATGACTACCCTTGCAATCCCTATACTGTATATGTCTCATGTATATATATCCCATATGTATAGACTAAACTGAATTAATTCATCAAACATGGAGAACTCACACACAAAAGAAGATCATCTGTAGAGGAAATGATGAGTAAACATGGCTGATGTTTGCCTAGTGACGTGCCTCAGATGTATTTGTCTCTATTTAATCTGATTCAACTTTCACATCCTCTTCACGCCTCAAATGGCAGCAAGTTTGAGGTGAAGAAAGATTAGCACAGGCTTTGGTTTCCTGAGTTAAGCCTCCCAGGCAACATTTCTATGGAGATTGTTTACAAGTCTGTCTATATTTGGTATGACAGGTATGCTAACACTGTCATGACCTAAACATGCTATGTTAAGTTTTTAAGTAGTATGTTTTATTATCCTGCTGGCAGCAGAACATAGAAGGTAGGATGTGTTGCCTGTGAGTCTGTGCTCAGGGAATATGTCAAGCGCACAAGTTGAGGTTTAGTTTTCCCTTTGTCCACTAGATGGTTGTCTAAATCTTTTGCAGAACCTGTCTGGCACGTAGTCTCCCTTCTGTTCCTGACTCATAAATTAAATTGCAGAGTACTGGGTACATAGAGAATTTAAAAAAAAGATGTGATACCCTAACAAGTCCCCAGTTATAATTAAAAATACACTAGATAAAGTTGCTAAGAGTTATCCAAGGTTGGAGGTGAATGTAACATTACTGTAGAACTGACTGAAGTAAAGAGTCGTGCGGTTCATAAAACAGTTATATGTCACATTACATTGTATAAACAAGGGATAGGGAATTTGACAACCACAGTGTGGCACACTCCAAGCTTTGTTTCCTATTTCCCACAACTCAAAAAGTTAGTATTTAATGACCTGGGAACATAGACTGTATAAAACATGGATGTAGTCTCCATAACATCACCCACAGGTCGTCAGTGTGTGCCTCTGCCTGCTTCCAACTAATCCAAAAATGGACAAAGATATGGAGCGTGGTTGGTTGAATAAAGCCTGGGTGTTCAAACAACCCAACTGTCAATCATTTTAATGTGAATTAAAATCAGAATTGCTTTTATTGGTCGGGTATGTGTACACATACAAGGAATTTCACTCTGGTTGTACATTACTCTCAGTGTACATAGACAGATATAGGCATACGTACAGCTAAAAACAGGGGCAGCAAAGTCGATAAGTAACCAAAGACAGTATTAAGAATTGACAGCATATGCATGACATCACCCATAGGTTTTTGAACCAACCTTTTGAAGCTCAAAATCACCATGAAATGGCCACCATCATGTTGGCTAGTCCTGCCTATTCTGCCACTTGGCTAATCTAAAAATTGGCAAAGACATGGATCATCGTTGGACCTGACGTGGGCTGAATGAAGTCTGGGGTGCCCAAACAAGCCATTTATTATAGCACCCACCTGTGGCCATGCTGTTATTTATGCATACCTTTTAGCCCTAATATAATCTGAACGGCTGAGTTCTATAAAAAGTCACTCTCAGCACAGTTGTCATGAACCAAGAAATTAGCTGCGAAGACCAAAAACGTTTTTTGTACCAGACTGTAAACATGTTTATTTCTGCTGTAAAGTTGGATTTTTTTTTTTAACATGTGGGCTTATGGAGATTCTCTTTTTCTGTAGTCAGCCTCACTGGCTTCATTTCCCAGCCACGGAGGTTGCCACTTGTAAATAACCAAGTACATACAGAATAATTATCTATGGTATTTATCTCTTAAGTAGTGCCTCTGATAGTGAAAATATTAATAATTTGACAACTTAATTATGTAGCAAGAAGCTCCAATGTCCCCTACTGTGAAAAAATGTGAAAATTTGAATGGTAAATGGCATTATTCTTAAAGAATAACATTTAGTTTTAATTAAATTTATAAATATTTATAAAATAATTTTTCTTTTATAAATATATATAAATTTAGTAGTAGTAGTACTGTATTTCTGTCAGCTCCTACCACATATTGTTCATGAAACTTAATTAAAAGAAGTAATATACTGATAATTGTTGTAAACTTTAATTTAAAAGTTTGTGTTACAAAAAGAAAAAAGAAAAAAAAAGTTGTCCCATAATGCACCTGTCCTGCCGGTGCACCTGCAAAACTGTAATCTGTGCCATGCGCGCGCAGAGACTAGTACACACCCGCGTGCCGAGCAGCCTCATCAGTTCAGCTGCTGGTTTCCAGTCGGCCAGGACGCGAGCTCACAGTCAAAACAGGTGAGTACTTCACAAAAAGGTACTCATGTGTCGTCTGTGTGGCGAAGTCAAATGTTTGAGTTTTAAATTTTCAACTGAAGAACTTTTAGGAAATAATTTGCTGCTTTGTTTGGTCGGGGCCCGGGGGGGCCTTTGTGCTCACGCGCGGCGTTCCGTTAATTTGAACGGTGAAATGTTTCTGAAAACGTCCTCACCTTTTATGTTTTCATCATTTTGTGAAGAAAATGTGACGTTCGACGCTAATGACGGCTAGTTTGCCAAGTTTGGACAAATCGGCTAAGAAATGTGTCTTTATCGTTCATATAAAATGTATCATGTCGTGCTTCCCACGGTGTTTGGGGTGTTGTTCACCTCAACCAAACCTGTTTATTAAGCTTCCTACCTGTCCCCAATAACACACACACACACACACACACACACACACACACACACACACACACACACACCTTCACCTTCCTGTGTGACTGGATGCTCTTCTTTTCACCTGAAGCCAGTTGGGTGTGTGTGCTGTCTTATTTGGTAGATTTCCATGCTGCTATATTATATATTATATATTATATATATATATATATTATATATATATATATATATATATATAATTAGTAATTAGTGCATGTTTTGGACTTTGATCCAACAAAACAAGATTTGAAGCTAGAACATTTGACAACAAACAGTGTTTTTCAGAGCTGGTACTCATTATAAATTGTGTGAGTGATATGATTTTCCTTTCCTGCAAAGGAACAGACTCTGGACCATCATCACGGCTCTCTCTTTGTGTTTTTTTTTTTTTGTTTGTTTGTTTGTTTGTTTGTTTAAAATGCATTTCCCAGCAGCATTTCTTATGGCATGAACCAAATTTTTAATAAACGAAATGGCTCTGAAGATTTCTGCAGTGCAACTAAAGAAGTCAAACTTTAATTTGTGTTGTGCTCAGTTAGTCCCAGTCTGGCAGCACTAGATTGTGGAGTTGCTCAGTAGCTTTGCAGTGAGACTGCTTTTACATACAGTAGGCTGTTATACAGCTTGTGCTTGTGAAATGGAGGCCACAGTCAGAGAGACACTGCTGCATCAGAGCAGAACATCTAAATCTGCTAAATATCTAAGCAGACAATTGACTGTCATCATGTACTTCAGCTTCATTACATATGCTGAACTACTTTAAATGCTACATCTAGAAACAATAAGAGATGGAGATGCTGAGCCAAGGTGCTGAAGCTCGGACAGAAAACACAGTATAGTTTCTGCTGTCCTGTTGCAGCCTTTTTTATGACATATCATACAAGCAGCGATTAATTGGCTTACTGAGAAAGTGATTATTTTTATAATGAAAAGATTGTAAAAATCAGCTTTAATCACTTCAGACACGTCAGTCTGTGCCAAAACAGAACTGAAGCTAAAAATTTCAGCCCTGTTGGCTGCCATTGATGTGATTGAAGTGCGAATCAAACTTTTTGTCTCTCCAGAGATTGCAAAGATATCTGCAACTAATGATTATTTTCATCATCAATTAATATTACATTTATTTTCTAGATTTACAGAATAATTGTTTGGTCTATATGATGTCAGAAAATAGTGAATATTGTCCATCAGTTTTTCAAAGTCTAAAATGATGACTTTTAAATGTCTCATTTTGTTGATACATATATTCAGTTTAATATGAGAAAATCTATTTGAGATGCTGAAAATGTTTTCTGCCATGAACAAACAACAATGAATTAGTCCATGGTTAGTTTTAGCTGTACCTGCAACACAGCTGAACTGGCAGCATTTTATCAAAGCTGATGTGGTTTTGGTGGTATTACGAAATGAGTTAACATACTGTCACAAAAATCTAGAAACAAGCTGTAGGCTGTGTTCAGCACTTGACTTTCCCTTCCGCTCGACATATAAGGACAAAACTGTAACACTGTTGTTGGTTGTAAACTTGGAGAGAACTCTCATCAGTCAGCCTATGCACGTTGCTTTGGCACATTCAGAGAGAGAGAGAGAGAACCGGTCTGTTCAGGTCTCAGCCCTCTCCGAGGTGACATCGCATAGACATGACTGTGATAGAACAGATTGTTCTAGACATCACTTCCCTTAAATCACAAACACAGTCTGCATCTGTACCATGGTTACCATAGTTACTGTTTTTGCTGACTCGCTACAAGTGAAGTGAAGTAGATGAGGCTGGGTGATTAAAATTATCTGTCTATGGGATCTTGAAAAAATTTAGTCAGCAACAACGCTAAACTTTTGATGCTTTTTCTGAGGACAGATTTAGCAGCCTCTCGCACAGCAGAAGTAAACGAGACAGCTAGTCTATGTACGGTTTTTGTCTTGCACATGAAAGTACACTCCCCTCTCCTGCTGCAAATCACAGTTTGAGCTATGTGGATAATGTGGAACACAGCAGCATTAATGCAACTTTTGCCTCTTTGTGTTGCTTCCCGTTTGCACAAGGCCAGAGCTGAGTACCAGCAGTGTAACAGCTGTCCATCATCATTTACAGCTAACCTCATCTTATCCTCCAAAACTCAGCAAATTGACGAAAAGGTAACACGACCTTAAACACAAATTAAGAGTTTGACGCCAACCAACACAGGGAATATGATAAATCTTTCCATCAGTGACCACACCATTATCTTAAGATGCAATACAAGCTAGTTTGTATTGTTTTATTAAGGCAGCTTGTTTGCAAAGTTTAAATGTTTAAATTTAGATTTGATGTGATCACAAAATGTATTATAGGGTTATTTAGAAAATTTTAAGTTTTTATACATTTACTTTGAACCAAGCCATGTTTGCGTTATGTTATTATTTAATCATTTATTTATGTTTAAACATTATTTAAAGGTTTAAATAGTGAACCCTTTGGTTTCTTCAGGCTTCAGTCATTACCTGGATACTCTTTAAAATGTCAGCATTATCAAATTGTTTATCATGACAAATATCATTTTGTCTATCATCCAGCCCTAGCTGTAAATATTAGCTTCTAATGATTTCATTTTCATGAATTTCATGATTATTTCAGATCTGATGAGGAGGGGTTGCTCATGGAAGTCTGTTAGTGATTGGACTCTAAAGGTGCTCAGACCGCAATGACACTGCAGATTTATACTGGAATAAACAACTTTAGATGTTGCGTGTTTCTCATTCACCATAAATTCACCTTAAAATAGTGACAACTGATTTGATAAAGAGATCATAATTTTTTTTAAAAATACAGTTTAATTATCCATTGGTGATTTTCATTTAGTCGTCACAAAAAAAAAAACCTGTGTCAACAATCAAAATAGCTCAGGTAATTTCCACTTTGAAAAATGTTGCTAGAAATGTCTGATGTACCTTCAGTGTTGGAACAGCAAAGTCTTTTAAGTCATCCAACCACAGTTAACTGAAACCCAGAGCATTTCGTACAGACATGGAAGGATACCTTTTGCATAGTATCAGACGCCCAGTGACAAATTGTTGGTGGTCGAGGATTATGGGTAATGTAGGCCTTTCCGCTATCCAAAACATACGAATAAAACTTTATTTCTCAGAATCAAAGGAGAAAAAAATCATACTGAGGACAACAACATGAAGCTATCTTATTGTTGAATTATCAGTGACACTTTGACGTGTTTGTGTTGAGAAATGTCGATGTCATTAAAAGAAATCTTTAAAATAGTGAAAAAATACTTTCGGGCAGAGAGTCCTCGGTTCACCAATCAGATTGAAGCTCGCAGGGTCATGTATCGCTGTGATTGGGTTATTATTGGAGTGAATGGACAGCTGTAGCCTCTGCTCTGAGCATCTCTTACCGCTGCAGATGGGTTTACATTGGAGTCATTTGAGAACCCAGAGCGTTTCATACTGATGTGAAACGCCAGTTTTGCGTCAGTATCAGACAGCTAGGGGCGTGACAAATCATCAGTATTTTACAAATTGGGAATGAAAGTATGTTAAGACAATCATGCACCTATCACGTTTTCGCGGGCCAGATAAAATGATGTAGCGGGCCACATTTGGCCCACGGGCCTTGAGTTTGACACATGTGCTATAGAGTATCGCCGTTTGACTTCCTGTGCCACAGATTGATTAATCAGCTGCTCGCTGTGTTCTTTATGGTTGCAGATGTTGCCTTCAGGGTGAAAACAGCTATCATGGCTTTACACACAGCGTACGTCTTGAAATCTGATTCATGAAATCTGAAATGACTGGACAAACATGCTGGGTGCATTTTTTTTTTAACCATATCTCTCAACATATAATGTAATGTTGGTTGGTTAGCTTCATTAGTGTGATAATTACTACGCAAGAGACTGTAACATTTGTCCAGCTGAAGCAAAAATGAATGTTTGTCCAGATTAATTTGTATAGGCTGTGTGATGTTCTGTCACTGCATTGATGCAGACTCCTCCTCAGTTTATTGCTTGCTGTCAAGCCACCTTGAGCCAGATACTCCAAATTTGGGCAAAGGTGAGCATCCAAAAACAACACGATGGACCACCTAGTCGAACAGGTTTGGTCACATTTTGAAGCCTTTTGCTACGTGTCATTCGCTACGTGAAAACAGCTACTTGAAATGTTACTGCTCACAAACACATTAGATAACATCTTGTTTCTCATGGTGGGGAGCAAAAAAATCTTCTGAATAAAGGATCATATCCGTGGTTTTACATCTTCTATCTGCTTAGTGCCAGTCATTGCACAAAGCATGCGGACATATTTGAGCTTTTTTTTGATATTTTTCAGAAGTGTTGCTTTGCTCAACAAGACACGTCTGCACTTAAATCGCTGTGATTTTTGTTTCCACATCTACTTTAATTTTTTAATCACTTTTTCTGTCTTCTTTAACTTGTGAAAAAAGGGAGCAAACATGTTTTTTGTCTCAAATTTTGTTCAGAAATGTGTTAAAAGTCTATGTTAGTAAACAAACTCTTTTTACCAAGATAACCCGTCCACCTGAGAGGTTTGACATATCAAGATGCTGATTAAACACAGTTGAGCAATAAAAGGTCACTAAACTGCCATGTAATCTTGAAAATAAGATTAGGCACTAAACTATGGGTATTTCACATAGGGCTATAAATATCAAAGTCATGACCTGCCTATAATTGGCTAGTATTCATTGCCTTTGTTGGTGTTTCAACGGGTGTGTGCATAGATGTCTGAGGTGATTTACTTTAACTCTAAAAACTGAAAAATGGGAGCAAATTAACATGTTGCATTCATATTTTTGAGTGTACATTCATTCTGTCATTTCATGTTGAAACTACAGGACAGATTGGTCAAACTTTCCTCTGTGAGGCACACTATGTTTTAAACTGCCTACCTGGTTAAGATTCAGTTGTTGCTCAGTCAAAACACACATGACTTAGGCCAACCATAAGAGATGTTCACAGAAATTGTACTCCAGGCTTTTGTTTATGGCAGCACCTTGAAACCCGCAGTGAGTCGAAAGAGTTGAGAGAATTTAAACAATAAATTCTACAACTGACACATGGCTTTGTTTTGTGCTCGAGGCAAGGTTAAAGAGTTGTTTCTTAAGTCATCCTCTCAGGGCTGTATCTCAGCCCGGGCTTTCTCTCTGGTTTACTGGTCAGACCACATACCTCTCATGGTTGTTCTGAATGTCTTCCTCTGTCCTAGTTAATGACTCAGTATATCATTGTCATACCTGGGTTATGGCATCAGCTGTGAGGCATTTTTGTGAGGATGTGTCACTGTGGGTGTCCACCAAAGAGAGGTAGATGGGGGACAGTCACAGTACGGGGTCTGGGGAGAAACAGCCATGGGGAAGAAGAGGTTTCTTAAAGCTGTGTGTTAAATTCAATTTCTGGTACTTGCTCCTGTAGTTTACCTTTTGCAGACATCTTTAGGTTTCACTGTTGGAGAGAGATGACACCGCCTACCACGACATGCTCAGTGATGACTTTGTGTTTCACAACACTGCATTATTAGGGTGCCTTGAAACTAGCCTGTTTGGTTCAGTGAAAACAAACCCTGGTGTGTTAGCCTAGTTCATGCAGTTTGTTTAGGCTCCTGTGAAAGACTAAATCACTGGACTGAGACTGCTAAAAAAGGTCCTGGTTCACACCTAAGTGGACTCTGGTGCAGTTCTTTTGTGATGTGAAAGCAAACAAACCAAAAATAGGATTTTATGACATCAGATTTCAAAAGTGAAACTGCTGCTGATGGTGAAACATGTTCTGGAAGTGATCCCATAATCAACCTGTATATGCTCTGTATATATTACGCAAATTATTTGACGTGTGCACATCAGCAGAGGTGTTCTCCCTGATTAACAGCTGTTGGCTCCAGCCCAATAAATAGTGAGTTCATGATATTTCTTGTGTGGCCCTCAGGAAGTGGGAAGTGTTCAGCCATGAACTGATATCTAAAAACTATCCACATGGTCAGACACCACAATCAGCTTATGTATAATGGAGTTTATTAGTTAGTACATTTCAGTGTCATTATGGCTTCACATCATTATTGAAAGGAACACATGCAGGAATAAAATAGTGGGCATGTCAGTCCCATCAAATGCGGGTGTGTATTACATCCTTTTAAGGCTTGGTGTCAACAATAAAACGATACTTAGGACATTGTGTGGACAGTTTTGTACAATGAGGCTGTAACTATGATATGGAATCAAACAATGATGATGACATGTAGTGCAAAGCATGCAGGGAATGCTTTGGCTCTCTTCCTGCTCTCTCAGCTTCTTCTCTGGTGCCAACAGGTATTAAGTCCTTCCAAGAACCAACCACTTTACCAAATATTTGGAAACTAGGAAGTAGTTCCAAATGTTTTTTAACGTCGTGTTCGGGGGGGGGGGGGTTGTGTCACACATCCTTGTGATGAAAGAGCTGGCAGGCCTGTTGGGTCAGGTAGAGAGTGTTGCTCTACTTTCAGCTCCGCCCAGATACCTGCTGGCTTTCATATGCACACATAAGGCCAGTCAGGTGTGGTATTGCTGTCAGTGTAACAGAGGAGTTCTTCAGATCACACTTGGATGCTGAAGGGAATCTTCAGAGGAATTTCTCTTTTTGTCCTGTGATTTATTTATGTATTTATTTTAAGCCCAAAACTCTGAGGGCATTTTTTTAAAGCTTTGTCATTTTTGAGGGGAAGTTTAAGGAAATACCTGTGGACTACCGAGGGAGCAGCTTGTTAGGCCAACACAGGTGTGTTTCATTTGTTGTATCACCCAGGACTGACCGATTTTAAGTTTTTCCTCATTCTGGTTTGATGTACTTGTGTTTCCTACGCTGTCCTCAGTTTATCTTCTTGTCTATTCATGTTTGGGATAAGAGTGGGCACCATGGATAAAATCGAAATGTATGTAGTGATATTGTCCATTTTTAACAGAATTGACTGCTAATTCAAAGAAAGCTATAACAAGAATCAGGACAATTTTAAAGATTCAAATCCTGATGTTATTTAAACACACTGTCATGTGATAATGGCTCGCCTTCACATTCAACTGGAATTTCAACACGGAACACTTCCTCTTGCTGTCTGTTTTGAATCAGCTGACTAGAAAACAGATCGGCAGGAGTTGGACAGGTGTGTGTGGGTTTTTTGTGTTTTTTTTTTTTTTTTCCCTTCAGTGAGCCGGTAGATCCAGCAGATAATCAGTGGACTTTCTGACTGGAGTTTCATCCTAATTATGCATATTCATTGTCTGTTTAACCTAACAATCTAGTGACTTTCAGACTACTTATACAAACACTCCTTTAAGGTGGGGGGGGGTTTATTGCACATATGAATGTGTCTTTACAAGACCACTGAGGTTACAGATAATTTCTGAATGAACACAGTCACATTTGGGAGTGCATCCATTAAGTAAGGCATGTCTTATTTGAAGAAGGGTCGAGTAAGAAACTGAAGAGACTGAAGGAAAGTTTTCCCCTTATATTACTGAATGTTGAGAGCATGTAGAGAAGAGGATACAGGTGACATGTTTGACATGGTACAAGGGGTGTTTAGAGATGAGAGGTATGTGAAACATTCATGCTGTTGATCTGTTGTTAGCAGTGGTAAACACACTTTGGCCTCAAAAATAATGTGACAATACAGTTGGTTTTTTTTCATACTGTGAAATGAAAGGGTCATTTTAGCAACTGAGAATATATTTGAAAGATTTATTTCTTTAAAGGTGCAGTGTGTCGACAATTCTTATTTCTGTATATTATTTTTTGACGCTGCAGGTCCACTCCATGTAATCTCCATGTAGCCCAGAACAGACCAAACAAACACTGACTCTAGACAGGGTAGTTCATGGCACGCAATCAGCAACTATACCACTAGAGGCCACTAAATCTTACAGCCAATCAGGTTTTCACGTACACGGAATTTGTCTTCATGATTTGATGCAAACATGACATAAAGATAAGATAAAAAACCAAGTACTATCAAATAGATGTGTACAGTATGTTTCTAAAATGAAAAGAGCTGTTCAGTTTTATGCAGGAATGAAAAGAGATAGTATGCAAAAATTCACAGCATGCAGAATATATAAATATGCTATACACACATATGCACACACACACTGGTCTTTTTACTGGAATGGTGCTTATCTTCATTGCATGTATCCTTGTATTAGTATCATTAGTATTACATATTTATTTTTGTGTCTTTTGATTTCTCATTGCTCTTTTTGTTAATGCCCACAGTGCCGTGTACCTTGCCATGAGACACAACCTGCACTGAAGGTCCGTTCTCTCCATGCAACGCTTTCCTCATTACATTGCACCAATGGACCCTCAGGTGTGCCCACCCCCTCTTAGCAGCAGCCAATCGGTGATCAGTGGCCTTGACAAATCCCCGGCCAGCGGATTCAGACCCGGCCACTCACGAAGCAACAGCACTGGCTCCTCCAAACATTCAAAACAGGTACAGAATCTGACTGCACTGTGTTGTTAATGGTAGTTTATGTTTATTTAGTTGTGTTTCTAGTACCAAATTAGGGAGGTTTCAGTGTGCCATTTGCTTTAGCTGTACAAAACAAAGAATATTATATTATAGAGCTGCACAGATTTGTTAATCAATCATCAATCAAGTCAAGTATTAAATGAATTGCCAATTGTTTGATGACTGATTGTTTTCAATCATATTTCAAGGGAAAATGGTCAAAATTCTGACTTCAGCTTCTCAGGTGTGAATGGTTTCTGGTGTCATTAGTCCTCTATGACAGTAAACTGTAATCTTTGGGTTGTGAACAAACAAGACATTTAATGATGTCAACACTAATCAAATTTTTCCATTATTTTCTGATAGTTATAAACCAAGAAATCAAGAAAATAATCGTTCCTAACTTCTTTTTTCTTTGTTTGGTAGAAATATTTAAACATTAAATCTCCATATTATTATTATTATTATAAGCATAATAAAAGCTTTGTTAAGAACAACCTTTCAACTTGACACATTCACAGAATCAGTACAAATCTCTGCCGTATGTAACGTCATTGTGAGTAATTTCAGTCTATGTCATGTGGTCAGTACATGGCTGGATATTATATTGATAATGTATTGGATTTCTTATATGTTGTTTTTGTAATTGTAACTGGTTTATTGTGTAATGAAAGCTTTTCCTCTGTCTCTTAGTCTCGTCACTGGGAGGTGATGGACGACTTGCAGAATCTGGATATGATTTCAGTACCCGGCTCATCTCTGGACCTCAGTATTCCTGGGATCTGTGAGGGCTACTTGATGAAGAGGAGGAAGTATCCACTCAAAGGCTGGCACAAGGTGAGCACAGACAGGACCTTTCTGCTCAGTTTACACAGGTTTTCACGAATTGTCTGTTCCGCATGTAGATTTTTTCTGGTTAAATGATATCTCCACTGAAGCAGAGATGTTTTACTTTCTGAATCAGTCAATATAATGCAGTTCCAGCTTTTCTCTCTAACACATCACTGTGATTGGTCCTTTTTAGAGATACTTTCTGCTGGAGAAAGGAATTCTCAAGTACTCAAAGATGCAGCAAGATGTAAGTCATGAATAAAATTACAGCTACACTGTCACGCAGAGTAGCCATGTCTGCTTGTGCTTATTCTACACCTTGTGGTTGTGTTTTTAGATTCAGAGAGGGAAACTTCATGGCTCTCTGGATGTCAGCCTAGCTGTCATGTCCATCAACAAGAAAGCCAAACGCATAGACCTGGATGCTGGAGACAATCTCTACCACCTCAAGGTGACCTACACAGCACAGTTCTGAGAGGTTGTTGCACAATAATTAATACACAGACAACGTGATCCTCAACATCAGTCAGATCTAGAAGGATGCAAATGAAGTGTACAGCCAGATGTCTACATATCCCTTTGTCTGTGAATTGAACGTTAATTTCTTTCTTCTTGTTCCTCTTTCTCAATTCCTGTGTCCCTGTTAGGCAAAGAGCCATGACATCTTCTACATCTGGCTGACCAAGCTGTGTGCCCATCGCGTGTTCAGGAAAAATGAGGCGTTGAGTGTTCATCATGGCGTCCTTCACGCTCTCTCTATGGGCCCAAGCGCCTTGCCAGCCATGGCCTCTCTTGCCCAGAAAAACAGAGCAGCGGTCAGTATAGATTCCTGCTTCAGTTTATGTAAAAAAAAATACACATCTGATTAAATCAACTGTCAGTCTCCGCCTGTGAGGGCTGTTTCTATGGTAACAAAAAACCAAACAACAAACTTGAAACCATCATCTGTTTGGTCCAGCTTCCTCATTATGCCAGCTCGGCATCAGTGTTCCAGCAAGAGATGGGAAGCCCTGCTCCCGCTGTCGCCTCTCACCCAGGGGTGACCAACAAGGTGTCAGCCTGGCTGCAACAGACCAACGACATCGATGCAACCTCCAACGGTCAGTCACCTGCAATGTTGATATTGAGATCCAGAAAATAAACAAATGTTAATGTGTGTGTGTGTGTGTGTGTGTGTGTGTATTCTTATTCTCCAAACTGTGACCTTTGACCCTCTGTTTGGCAGACCTGGCACGCTGTCAGTTAGAGCTGTCAGAACTGGCTCAGCTCATCCAGCGACTCCATTGGCTTGAAGGAGGACTGCCAATCACAAGCACTGACCTGGAGATGCGGATCAGCATGCAGGTGAGTCCGCTGTGAACATCTGTGAATGTGTGTGATTCTTTAAATACGGAAGGCTACAAGTAGACATTCAGCAAAGGGCAAATGTAATGTTGTATTTGAAGAGAAGCTCTAACCCTGTGTGTCCCTATTTTAGAATCTCTCCCTGGAGAAACCCAAGAAGAAGGCGGGAAAAGGGATGGGTCATTCCAGGACTTTGTCCCGCGTTGAAGCCATGGGGGGATTGGTAGGCCTGACTTTAACCCCTTAAATATCTTAATTTTGGCCATGCTTTGTGCATCAAGTAGAATCTGTCAGTTCATTACCATATCGTTCCTCCTCTCTCTATCATCTTCTCCAGTTCACTTCCAGCCACCTGAGCACTAACAGCAGCGCTGGCTTGGGGCAGTCCCTTCAGTCCATCCCTGACTACGTCTACTCTCAGCTATCCAGCCCTCAAGTCACCTCACCTGAGGCCAAGAAGCTTCACCACGACATCTGCACGGCTTCTCAGAGAGGTACAGCCCTGCCGCCTAAGTATCGGTGGTTGTCAGTTATATAAGTTGTATGCAAAAATATGAACGGTTTCAGGATGTCACTTGAGTGAAACATTTCTACTCTTTATTGCAGGTAGCATCATATTTTCATGACCTGACATTCGTCTTTGTAAAAGTTTCTTAATGATGTGTTGCTTTGTTGCAGTTCACGCTTCTCTCAAGTCCATTCATGACGTTTTGACCTTGGAGAGAGAGAGAGTGAGGCAGGCCTGGACCGGCCCAGAGCTGAGGCAGAACACCTCCCAACAGCTCGCTACACTGTGCAGCACACTGTCTGAGGTAATGCATGCATACATGCACATGCACACACCTTCACCCACACCCTCACCCTCACCCTCATGCACACAGACACACTAGCAGAAGCTACGTAGAAACAAAACTCAACATGATTCTCACTCTTCCTAAAGCTGAGAATCAGATGACAGCAAGCCCTAACTGACATAAATTTGACTTCATCACCTCAGTGTTTCTCCCTGAGTTAAAACACTGATAGTTGGTACAAAATATTAGTATCGCTCTGCAGAAAGACAATGGAGGCCAAGCCCCTGCTGTCAGTTGCTGAGGTGCTGTGTGAAACTGTTGAGCAGGTTTGGGTTGTTTCTAGGCAGGACAGACAGACACAAGTTATCACAGGTGCGTCCTGAAGGAACACACCTCAAGTCTTTTCTCTACCTATTTCCACACACACGTACACACAAAGGCACAAATGGTATGTTTGTTGTCACACACTGAAACTGAGCTGTGTCAGTCGAGGGGCTCATTAATTCCTGCCTTCAAACCAACAGCGCTCAATAATCCTTCTTGTTTGGTGTTGCATGAGGTTTCTTGGCTGCTTGCTTGTTTTGTTTTGTTTTTTGCATGCGTCTTTTTTTTTTTTTTTTTAAACCAATGGGACATGAGTGACTTCGGGCTTTGTTTGTTGTTGGTTGCCTGGCAGCTGCCTGTCACCCTGAATTCTCACTGTGAGCAACACACACAACCGTCAACAAGTCAATTTCCCATTTCTTAAACCTAACACCTGACAAGTTAACCTGCTAAAACATTTTCATGCAGCACCAGTGCAGCAAAAAAACAAACAAACAAACAAACAAAAAAAACAGATCAACCCATTTTAAATGCATTAATAACTGTAGACTGAAACAAAGATGCTGTTTTGTCCTCTGGTGCTGCAAACAGTTACGGACAATATAGCCAAACATCAATCCGCTCCATGTGCTGTGTGAACACTCTGCATGACATTCTGACCATTTACATTTGATCCTCTGTGTTTCCTCCTCATGTGTCTTGCATGGCCGGTCTGTGTCTGCGTGCATGTTCATACATGTGTGGTTAGCTTGACATACAGTCACGTCTGACCAAAGTCCACTCGCTTTCCCTGTCCTCTGACTCTTCTGAGGAATCCTTCTGCACCGTCCGTCCTGACCAGGTGTGTACTGCATTTGGTGTGCAAAACACTGTCACTCACTTTGCATGTCATTGTCATCGTGTCACTGACAGTCTGTTACAAAAAAATACAAATGAATGACAGTGTTGTTGTCTGCCTCAGGTCAGTCATTTTAATGCAGGACGGTGTGTATATAGATTTTGTGGTTGGCAAAAGCATGTGTTGAACCTCCAACTTGTTTTGCATGTTTCCTGCCTGTGTCTCTAATACTCCACACTCCTAACTGGCTAGTGTTCTGGCTCCAACTCTACCATTTAAGATATGAAACTATAGTTTGAACCACAATCTCCTCTGCGCCCCCTCACAGAGGACACCATCTATGGGTCGTCATAGTCACCGTGCGCCCTCGGTGGCAGACTCCATGGCAGAGTATTTTGATGCCAGCGAGGTGATTGTGTGTGAGAGTTCTTCAGAGGCAGAGGCATCAGATGAGTCTGGCCTGAGTGACATCACCACCACCAGCACCTCTGAGCCTGAGGAGGGACACAGTGAGTGTTTTACATCACGTCCAGCAGCTGGTCGCATTTGGAGCATATCATATTGCATGCTTGACCACAAAAAAACTGAAGATATTATTGTTAACTTTCTCCTCTCTCCTCTTCAGCCGCTGCCACACTTAACTACAGGGCCAGTGTGAACAGTGCTGCAGACCATCCCAGCCCAGTGCCCACTAATACTGGTAACACATCATTGTTTTGTCTCATTTATATTGTGAATTAGTGCAGAGTTGCATCACAGCATGCTGTGAACATTTCTCTGATCCAGCAGCTCTGCTTTCAGTTCATACTGTCTCTACCTGACGTCAGTGTCCTGTACATAGTTACATGATATTATATAGCTGGATAGATTGGCTTTCTCTACAACAGGTTCACTGATATAATGGCATATTGGATATAAATGTATTTAATATATGCATAAATGATGTTTAAGAAATCAGATAGTGTCACCAAGTTCTTAAAGTGCATACAAAGACTAGTAAATGCCTGTATCACTAAAGCCTTATTCACACCGGGGACTTAAGCGCAGAGGAACGGCTGTGCCTCGATCACCAGAGCTGATCGCTGCCACTCTAATCAATGAAACCATTCCCACCGGGTGCACTGCAGAATGTCTCAGCAGCATCTCTCTGCGGTGCAGCACTATCTTTCACTTCTATTTTTTGACGCGAGCCATTGCTAAACCGTGTGAATCTCAACCAGACAGGAAATCCGACACAGAATCAATGTAATACACCTCCGCCCCCTTTCAAAATAAAACACAATACGCAGTTCATGTAGCCTATCACAACTTCACATCAACATTACGTCATGACCGGTGGCACCAGGTCAGCAGTCAATCAAAGGGTCTCAACAACACACAATTATTTATGACACAACAGATCCTTTTTATAATCTCTTCCACGTCAGAGAAGCAAAGTTAGCTGTTGTTGTTGTTGTTGTTGTTGTTGTTGTTGTTGTTGTTGTTTCCTTTACATTAAATTCTGCATGTGAGTGAGCTCCAAAATTAAAAAATTGGACTGCAATGCAATCTACCATTACTATTGATTGTACTCTCTGCCAGCCTCTCCTATTATTGTCGTCCTGCTGTCTTCCATCTGACTGAGGACAGTGTGTCTAAATGTAAACAAACAAACATGCCTTTGTTATTTTCCCATGCTTCTATGGGGGTCTGTATATTTAATGTCATGTTTGTCTACCTTCTGGTTTACCTGAAGGATGTTTTCATTTTCATTGTACTGACTTGTGTTGCTGTGATCCAGGCCGTCGCACTGCCCTCCCAGCCCCAGGAACAGACAACAGCCACATTGGCATCATGACTATCCTGTACAACAACATCGGCAAGGACCTGTCCAGAGTCTCCATGCCGGTCGCTCTTAATGAGCCAGTGTCTTTGCTGCAGCGACTCAGTGAAGAGTTGGAGTACTCTGACCTGCTGGACATTGCCAACCACATTGATGATCCGTATGAGAGAATGGTGAGTTTGGTTTCCTCAAAACCAGCTTGAAGATGAGATTCAGTTCAGTGGAAAGTTCATTAAAAAAAAATGTTCCCAGGTTTATGTGGCAGCGTTCTCCATCTCTGGATATGCCTGGGCGTCGTGGAGGTATCGATACAAACCCTTCAACCCTGTCCTGGGAGAAACCTACGAGAGTCACAGAGAAGACAGAGGCTTCCACTACGTCAGCGAGCAGGTAACCAGCAGAAACATGCTGACCAAAGCCTCAACATGTGAGCTTAGGACCTGCTGTAATTCTATATGCTCTATGTTCTGTTTTTAGGTCAGCCATCACCCTCCCATTTCCGCCTGCCACGCAGAGTCCGAAAACTTCACTTTCTGGCAAGGTAGGAGCCATGTCCACAGAGATGAATGCTGGATTCACTTGTGTCTTATCAGTGGAGACAAACCTAATGCTCTGTTTGTTTCTGTCTGCTCTCAGATCAGAGATGGAAGAACAAGTTTTGGGGGAAGTCTGTGGAGGTACTCTCTTCTGGACTCGTCAACGTCAGCCTGCCCAGGTGAGCCACAGCTCCATTTAACACCAGTCACACTCCATGTACAACACTACTACCGTACAACTGCAAATAGTGTACTATGCTGACACGCTCAGATTGGTCGGGGGACGTTTAGTCTGTCATATCTCTAAGTCTTGGCAAAAATTTCTGACTAATCACCTTTGTTACTCACATCATTTTTGAATATGAATTGTCATATGATCTAAGGTTGTTATGATGATATTAATGTTATTAGTAAGGATACTCCAAGTAGTAGTTGTGGCCAACATTATTTAGATATGCATGTTTTGGAGATGTTTTGAGGTTCTGGACAGATTTTGTTGTGCAACAGCTGCCAGAGATGAGCCGAGAGAGTTCTTAGGGATTCTAAACACTTTAAAACCTGAAACACAGACCAAAATGACCCACATTAAGTGAAATTAAATATTGTTACATCAATCATGTGTGTGTAGGTACGGTGATCACTACGAATGGAACAAGGCGGTGACATGTATCCACAATGTGCTAAGTCAGCAGCGATGGTTGGAGCACTATGGTGAGGTGATCATCAAAAACACAAAGAGCGATGTCTGCACCTGCAAGATCACCTTTGTCAAGGTCAGGACACACTCTCTCTCTCTCTCTCTCTCTCTCTCTCTCTCTCTCTCTCTCTCTCTCTCTCTCTCTCTCTCTCTCTCTCTCTCTCTCTCTCTCTCTCTCTCTCTCTCATTCTCTCGATACTCTCATTCTCTCTCTCTCTCATTTCTCTCTCTCTCTCTCTCTCTCTCATTCTCTCTCTCTCTCTCTCTTTCTCATTTCTCTCTCTCTTTCTCTTCTCTTTCTCTCTCTCTCTCTCTCTCTCTCTCTCTCATTTAACCAGCCTCTCTAACATCTGTCTCTGTCTCTTTCCTCCCACATTCCAGTCTCGCTACTGGAGCTCAGACAGCAGCAAGAATGAGGTTCAGGGTGTGGTTTTGGACCGGGCTGGAGATGTGGTTCATCGTTTTGGAGGCCTTTGGCATGAAGGCATCTTCTGTGACACCCTTCCCACACCAAAGTGCATCTGGAAGCCTAGTGAGTAGCATCTTTAAAGCTCTGAGAGACGTAGGTCACTGACTGTGTGGTTGAAGAACAGATTTACAAATCTAATTTGAATAATAAATACATGGGGAAAAAAAACCCTTAGAATTTCTCCCATTCCACATTGTCTGATCTTAATATGCATCATTTCCTGTTTAGACGTGCAGCCTGATGACCAGTTTGACTTCTACGGCTTCTCACGTTACGCCAGAGAACTAAATGAACTGACACCTGACCTTGAGGCAGTCCTCCCGCCTACAGACACCCGCTTCAGACCAGACCAGAGGTACAAACAGGATTTTTATTCATTTCACCTGAATAATGTCAGTCTTCATGTTTTTAACTCCTCCCCCTCTTCTCTCCACCAGGCTCCTGGAGGAGGGCAAGGTAGCAGAGGCGGATAAAAAGAAAGATGAGGTGGAGGAGACGCAGAGAGAGAGGAGGAAGGAGATGGCCAAGAGAGGGGAGGAGCACGTCCCCAGGTTCTTCAGGTGAGGAGCACAAACTCTGCCAATAAAACAACTTCATTTTTGTAAACAAATTAGATTTATCGTCTCAATACATTTCAGAGGTGCTGCTACGAGTCCTGTGTCACCTTTGGGCTAGTTTCCACTTTTTTCCAACATCATTGCTCGACAGCAACAGTTTTCTCTTGTTTATTTTCTCAGGAAAGCTCTGGATGAGGCTGGAAGAGAGGTGTGGCTGACCAATGATACCTACTGGAAGCTCCGCAAAGACCCAGGCTTCTCCAAGACTGAAAATCTGGAACTGTGGTAGAACACAGCACCGAGCTGAAACACTGATGTGCTAAACAGATAGTAATATGACAGAGAGCAACAGTACGCCCCTCTAGTAGTAGAACTGATTAACTGTACCTATGTTAGACATATAATGTATACATGAATGTAACACAGATCCAGAGGTCTGCTGCTAACCATCACTGCAAGCATGTAGAGGAGAATGGCGTTTAGGAGCATAAATGAACCTCTCATTGAGTGTTTTTGTGCCATGAAGAGGTGAAGTGTCACTATGGAACAAATGAAGACTGATTTAGACAAAGCCGGATGTCTTTCCAGCCTTTCGCCTACCTCTTACCATATTGGAGACCTTGAATATCATCACTCGTGATTCAAAACCAAATCTTAACATGAAATTCAATTTTAATGCTGCCCTTGAGAAAATATGTTTAAAAATCAAGTTTTTCTGTCGGGATTGAGGCCTCTCTCTCTGTCTCTCCATGTAAAGTGTGTTATATCTTATCTGTGGGACAATTATGTGTTATACTTTTGTTATTTTTAACATGTCTGTATGAATATTTTTAGTCAAGCTCATTTTTATGACATTGTGATGAGTTCAGAAACAAATGTTTTGAGAATCCTGATGGGAGGAACCAGCACGCATGCAGGGCCAAGTCTGGTGCTTGTGGGGGTGTATTACAGGTGAACTGGTGCTGTCCTGCTTTCTTTCTCAGTGGGTCTTACTGTATAAACTTTTGTTGGTTTGTAAAGTCGGTGTGTATTTTCTGACATTTAATCGTGACACATTGGTGACGCATTGTTTTTCTGAAGTGTCCTCACGCTGGTTAAATCTGGCGGTCCTGTTGGCTTTGCTGCCTACTCTCTCTCACCGGTATGAATTGTTAATGTCCAGCATGAGCTGACAGACGAGGCTTGCGTCTCTTGGACCTTTTTTATGCTCTCGGTTGATGCAATGAAGTATTTTTATTGATGTTTCAACAATGGATTTTAATAAGGAAAAGAGACTACTGTTAAAACCCAGTGAAATGTTTTTTCTTAATGGTTTTGTTTCAAATAAAAAGTTCCAGAATCAACTTTTAATTCCTCCTTCTTCACTCATCACATATTTCACTGACTTTTCCAGCTACATCTCCTGATCACTGACTGAGATCATTTGAATGTGGCCAAAAGGAACGGAGCAGATGTCAGATGAATTCCGAAATAACGACAAAGAACAATCTGTTGGTATGACAAATTAATGAGGCACCCTTTAGAAATTGCTTCTAATTAATGACAGGGCTGAAAATACCAAAGGGGATGTTACTGGAGGAAGCTGAGAAAGTAGAGTACATCAGGGACGACATAAGTCTAGAAGATGCCAAGGTGTCTTGCTGTTAGTTAGTTGCTGTTAGACTACTACGTAATATTAACTGGCTGCTATGTCTTGTGTCATTGACCTTTCTGTGCAAGGTTGCTTTAAATTCTGATAATTTTTCCAAACAAAGTATTTTTTGTACATTCCCTAACAAGATCTGACTCTTGGGGTGCTCACACTACAGACCACATCAGTCACATCAGTCATTACCTTCAACACCTTGATTTAATATTAGCCTTTATTTATTCCGTCTTGTTTCAGATCATTGACAGCACAGAACTCCGTCCAGAGTCCTAACATGATTTATTAAAGCATTCACACGCCTCTCTTGCTGATGTTGTAAACCATGAAGTAACAGTGAGGTATTCATGACAACAGTGAGGGGAACGGACAAAGAGCGTTCCCCTGCTGGCTGCATTCAAATCCTCGTTTAACAAAGCTAAAAGAATCAAGTGCATAATCCATTTATAAATCATTCTCAGCTTATAAACACAACTATGATCTACAATAAAGTTAACTGCAAAAAATAGTGTAAAAACCCAATCTCGTCTCACAACACACTGTTGAAAAGTAAAATGGTTGTAATACAATGAAGGAACTCATGTTGTATTTCATTTACTTAAATGTCCTGTGGTGCCCTGAATGCAACCGGCGCCACCAGCACAGCATGACACGGCAGTTTTTCCCCTTCAAACTTCAAATGAAACCTTCAAGTCTGACAGCATTGCCAAGAGTTTTTTCAGGTTTTAGTGTGCTTCTTTACTCACTGCCTTCGTAAATGCTAGAATGCTGCACACATTTTGTTATGTCTGTGCTGGCAGACACCTGCCTGGGTGAACGTCTGCACAGCCACATACTGTATGTGATGTAGCAAACTCGTAGATGCAAAAGCATGTTCTCAGGCTCCATCCACCCTGCAGGCTTTCTTTAAAACATCTTTAAAACATCTTCTAGTTAGAGGAACCCTGTGGAGTTTTCATCATGTCAGATCCAAGTTATGATATTAATAACGGTCTGCATTGATCCAACAGCCGTTATCTGTCTATGTGGTTGTGTTCATTGTTAGTGGCGGACTCCGCCACTATAGAGCTGGATTCAAATTTGACACAAGAGGGATTGAGAGAAAATGATGCAGCATGTAATTCAGATGTTTAATTTAATATTGATCACTGTTCACTCTGTGTATGTCTAATGTATGTCACTAATGTTAGGTCTGACCTCAGGCATCTACAATCATGATTCTACAAAATGAGGCCACAGTCATGTTGGTGAGTTTCTGTCGGCAGAATAGTTTGACATATGTCCAGGAGTAATGAACGACACAATGAGCTGTTAAACGTGGAGCTGCAGGCGACAGGCTTGCTGAGGAGATGTGCGGACATCTCCTCAGCAAGCCAACCAACTCCTTTTGCTGTGGTTTTGAGTGAAAAACTACTCGCTGTGTGCAACATGAAATCATTTGGAGGTAGTAATTATGATTGACTGACTTCTTTAGTTAAAATAACCTCAATTTTGTTTGCTGCCTCCATAATTCTGGAACATGTAGTATTAAACCACGTCCTGTTCACCAAACAACCAAAAATGAAACCTTAAGCATAAACACGTATCCTTTCACCCTTCTTCTCTGTTTCTTGTCTTTGTTGGTCATGCTTCTTGGTGTGTTGTCTACCAATAGAATGTGCAGGTTACCCAACCGAATTTGCCGAGTTATTACCAGAACTGTTCATTGTAAAACCTGCACACAATGTACAGTCTGAGTCCTAGTTCACTTTTTAGTGATGGAACTGTCGGCCAACCAGTTTGGCCCAGACTAAAATCTCAGCAATTACTTCCTTCAGACATTCACGCTCCCCACAGGATGAAATGTAAAACCTTTTTGTGATCCTCTGACCTGAACATTTCACCTGCTAAACATCTATCTGCTTATCATTTAGCTTGAAGCACTGCTGTGTTTAAATACGGCCTCACAGACCACCAAAATAAATATTTTAAATAGATTGAGATGAGCTAAAGTGGTAACTTGTTTGCAAGCACTGACTGCTCGTGTCCGTTCCCCCTTTTGGATGTGTTTTCAGCCATCAGAGATGATGTCTGAAGCTATACAAAGTTCAAATAAATTCTTTTGTTCATTTTTAGACAAATTCTTTTTTTTTTTTTCGTGGCAGAAAAACAGCTGCAGTGTAATGGAGCCTTAGTTCAAGAGAGAAGCAGCTACATAGCACCCAAAGTAACAGACCCCCACCCTGCACCCCAAAAAAAGCATCAAAAGAGTATCCTGAAATGATTTTCATGTTATAGCCCTAACCCTAGTCTATTTGTACTGCATGTACCATATAGCAGTAATATTGTACATACATGTTACTATGTACAACAGCGCACTTGCACAAATCAGCATGTCCACGTTTCTTCACAAACTCTGTTACAGAAAACTTGAAATGAAAAGTATGCATTCTCATGAGTATACTGAATGCAGAACCACAGGTATGATCTGTGCCAAACAAGAAACACACTTTTCCTGGGCAGACTTCTCATGCAGGCCATGGGAACAGCGCCACATCCAGCTGTGTCTGCCTTTGCACATGTTGTAATTGCTCGTCCCTTCACCAGGTGGAGACAGATCACCACACTGAGGCTAGCGGGGCTTTCTGATACGTAGCTGTCTCAGAGATTCCTGCCTCCATCACAAGTTTTCATAGGTACAGGTCATATATTAGAAAACAAAATACTGACATAGACATCTGTACGCACGGATTGCAACGGCAGTCTGTTGGCTGGTTGGTCTGCCACTTTGGTCCAGACTGAAATCTCAGTAGGATGAATTGTAAAACCTTTAATGATCCTCTGACCTTTAACGTGTTTTAGTGCTGAAAGATGACTCCTAGCGCCATCCTCATCCTGCTCATCTTCTATTTTATATTTAAGTGGAGGCAAAACCCAACAATCTCAGAGACAGATATCTTAAAACAAATTCAATCAA
Source organism: Protonibea diacanthus (assembly GCA_028641955.1). Lineage (NCBI taxonomy): Eukaryota > Metazoa > Chordata > Actinopteri > Sciaenidae > Protonibea > Protonibea diacanthus. The sequence goes on along the minus strand of CM053994.1, from coordinate 18,100,349 downwards.
CCATTGAACCACTTACTAGCTTTTTCTAGTACTCTTTTCTGGAGCTTTTATCCATATTACATGGTCTTCATTAGCAGACTGAGTTAGCAATATCCAGCTATTGTATCACATAATCTTGAATACCATGTGATATAGTTAAAAGCTCCTTTTTTTTAAATCTCATGTAGGACTTTTTCAGACTGATCAAAGATCAGAACAGTTTGACCTATGTGTGTGTTTGTGTGTGTGTGTGTCAGCGCAGTAATGCTACACGTCACGGTGGACACACCCAGAGGTCAAACTGGGACCAGTGCTTCCATCCTAAAGTGGTAACTTAATTAGGATGATGGAATGAAAGGAAGTTGAATTCCCACAGATGCTGATCTGGAGTCTGCCGCGGTTTTCTGTTGGCTTCGTGGAAGAAGAACTCAGTTACTCAGTGAGAGTTTCAAAGTGCCTCCGGCTTGATTTTCCAGCCACTTTGTGTGTTCTGGTGAAGTCCTTGAGCAAGGCAGTGAACCCTTAGCTGCTGCTCATCATACTGTAAATCCATCTGAACAAGAGTCAATCGTGTTCCTCGTTATGTAGACAATGCAGATTATTTTTGCTTCATTAATATTAGATTCTCTTTTTTTTTTTTGCTTGATAAGTTTGGCTTTCATCCTTGAAACAATAATAGCTAAAAGAAAAAAACAAAAATCAGTTTCAGTCTCTACAAATATCTGCCCATAGTTTCTCGATAGGAGTCCAGGTCTTTTCAGCTCAGCAGCCCGGATGCAAAGGAAGTGATGAGTGATGACAAGCGTGATATCTCTCTGGCGTCAGCTGCAGATAGCTCGTCGCGGTCTTCTACTGTCTTATCAGTACAGCGGGAACCTGCAGAGCTGCATTTCTCCAAACAACATACGTAAACTCACGAGTGTGTCTTCCAAGCGCACAATGTAATGTGGAGCTGACTGTGAAATGTGTTGTTATGCTGTCATTTCTTATAGATACATACACTTTTAAAAAGAGTCATAAATATGACAAAAAGTTGATCTCATAACGACATAATGACTTAGTACCTCTAACTATCTCATGCTGTAATTATGACAAAATTATAATTAAGAAGTAAAAAGTTTATATCTCATGAATTTGAAAATGATGGGTCTTGATAAGTCAGATAAGACATAAAGTTTTCAATAATTATGAGACACTATCTTATGATATGAAACAAAATCAGAATTCTAAGATATATCAACTGAATAATAATGGTCTCTTATACTTAAAACTACCACTACTGTATCTAGAACTAATTAATTAATTAAGAAGAAGAAGAATTACAGGCGATATCATTAAGTGATGTCTAATGTGAGAAATGGTCAAATTAACCAAAGAAATGATGGCATGTCTCATAAGTCAGAATTATTAGGGATAAAACAAAACAGAATAAAAACCCTGGGCTAATAATAACTTTAAATACTATCTTATAATTCAGTAAACCTATAATTATATTATAAATATAATTATAGGTTATATAATATAGTAAATTATAAATGACATATATACTTAAATGATCAATAATGAGAGTAGATGAGATCATTTTTCTGACTAAATCAGATCATAATTGATCTTTGAGATATCTCATTATGTTCCCATATTTATGACGTCATACTGAAGATCATACGTAGCAGTTATGAGGAAAAAGGTTGTGGTTTAACCAAGGCACTTTCATTACCACAGCAGGACATGGCAGTAGGTGCTCAGTTACGTTTTTACCTTGGGGGCCTTTCACACTCTTGAGTTTACACGTTGTTTGATTTGGAGCCTGGACCAACAGATTGGTCCTTTAAATCCTCAATTGTCCTACGCATTGGACCACACAGTGTTCATTTTGTCGTCCCATCCAAACAAAAGTATTTTACTCCTGCAGACGATTTCTATTCTCTAATTCTGATGCTCCACAAACCATAAGAACCTTGAGAGCTGTGACACCCAGGTGGTCTGACGCACGATGAAAACACTGCATGTGTCGGACGTTTCCGGCGTGTTGTCTGTCTCCAGAGCTGCTCTCAGACCAGCATACGCGACACGACCAATGGAGTTTCAGCAGCAGAGAGATACAGCACTATTGTCTTTTCTACATCTCTTTAGCACGCAGGTCTAAGTACAAACGAAGAGTTTGCTTGTGAAAAGAGAAGAAACACCATTTGATCCAGATTCGTCGATATGGAGCTTTGTGAGATATTTGAGGTGATGCGCGCATGTCTTTGGTGAAGAAAAAGATATTTACAACCTGGAAATGAAGTAATGAATACTTGAACCTGTTCTGTAACTGGAAGGTCGCTGGTTAGATTCCACAATCTGGATGGAAGGGCAGAGGGAAGTGTCCCTTGAGCAAGGGATGTAATCCCCAAGGCATGTACCAGAAGTACTGGGCAAGGTCCATAGAAAGAAAACATGCAGGCTCATCAGACCATTGCTGAACAAAACCTAAACCTAAAATCTCATGTCAAAATGGGTTTGATAAAAGAAAGTCAGATCTTGCTGTTCTCCAAGTGGGAGTCGATGTGTTTGATCAGGGCGTCATCAGGATATCCAGTTGGGAAGGTGAGCTGACACAGAGGACAGCTACGAACAGCACTCTCTTCTGACTCCATCCATAACTGCAGACAGAGAAAGACACGAGAGTCAAAATGCAGCAAAATCCCAGAATCTAATCCAAAGCAACCTAGGGGTTCTGACCCACCACCAGGGGGTGCCAAAGCTTCATGTGAGCTTTTTTTTTTATTAATTTCTAAAAAGAAAAATAAATGAAACTTTTAACTTTTAGATGTGAATGTCAGTGTTGCTCGTACAGATAAATTTGCCCAGACAGACCAAAAAGTTCAAATATTGCAGCTTTACAGTACAGATTTAGGCTCAGATAAAGTGCTACAAGTTACTAAAGCAAAACTAAGTCAGATTGTTCTGTTTTCAAACTGCCCACACACATTTTTTTTTCTTTCAGTATGGCCCATCATACTTCTAATTTTTAGTCACACGAGATGTTTCTCAGCCTCAGAAAGTTCTAATGATAGTACACTATGCAGCCTCTTCATCATCATTCATTTCTGTTCACAGTGCCATGGTGTTTGGCGGTCTGGTGTGAATTGTTCATTTTGTGTTGTCTGGCTGCCGGTTTCCCTACAAGGACTGCAGGCATTAGTTGCTTGATGGAATTCTCGTCATTGTTTTCCACTCACGTTAATGGAGGGCCATGACTGAGCATGCTCAGTGTTCATGTACGGAGGCAGATGGCAGGAGAGGGTGGCAGGACCCTCCGGGGCTGAAAAGGAGGGATGGTGGGGCTGTTTCCTAGGAGACGGGAATGAAGGGTGTAGGGGCTGTTCCCTAGGAGACGACGAGCCAATCCCAATTGCGCCGAGTGTCCGAGGCGGGCTGGCAGCCGGCGATAGATACGTACATACATCCTGTAGACAACACACACGCATCAAAATGAATAACTTTAAAATGTCGAGAAGAGCCACACACACACATCATTATCATCGACATCACCTCTTCGTCATCAGAGGACTGTGGTGGGGTCACCAGTGGGGTGGGTTCAGGCGGGTCGTCAAGCCGACAGAAGTGATGTACCTGGAGAAGGGGTAGATGAAAAATACAGTTTTTAATGATTATAAAAGAATTAGATGTAGAAGGTGATGTGTTCATGGCTCCCTGTGATGGTGGAGTATTTATTAATTCTTCAGGCAAAGTAGTATTCGTGGCAAACCTTGTGAAGATGAACTGTTTTGGCAAAATACAACAAATAAGGGGTTCAGGGAGTGATGGGTAGCCACGCCTTGGTCGCAGTTAAGGTTACAGTGCCTTGCTCAAGGTACTTCTCCAACTGCCAGTCCACCCTCCGTACTATCCATGCTGGACTTGAACCAGTCACCCTCCGGGTCCCAAGTCAAGTCCCTACGGAATGACCTACTGCCACCCCCAATGATGCAGTGATATGGCTATTCGCACCTATCCAAAATGGCTGATTGAATTTGAAATTCAAGTGCCATTGACTGATGGTTCTGTCATAGTTGTGCGAGCAAGGTAACTTGAGGAACAGTCTAAATGGACATACTAACACAAATCAGACAAATGACAGCAAGCAGAACATGGGTCAAAAAACCCAAATGCAAAGGCAAGATCTAGAACAGCAAATATCCCCAAACACAGAGATGAATGCTTGACACAGACAACAAAATCAAGGACCTCACGCACTAAATACACAAGTAAAGGCAAGATAACAAGACACGGGTGAAACTAATCAGGGTGGGACAATCGAAACTGGCGGGAAACCCATCAATCGCAGGAAGTAAAGTTACAGACATGAGGAGAGGGGAAAATTACAAAATAAAACAGGAAACTGTGGAATGTGCACAAACATTATCTATCAGGATTCGCTTTGGTTACCTGGCTGCTGCTGAAAACACAAGTCACACATCAGCAACTATTTCACTCATTTTGGTGAAACTACAGCTGCAAGAAGGACTTGACTAACCTGTTCTTCAACCTCATGCAACACCTTTGGGATGAACTTGAACAGCAACTGCTGTTTTCAGTGTTTTTTCCAATGACATTTTAGTATAAATCAGGTGATTACTATGAGAACATGTAACGAGCACTGAGAAACAATGAGGAGACACTTAATAAGAGTACATCTCAATCTCACCTCAGCTGCCAGAGGGAAGCCAAGATCGAGAGCACAGTGATGAGGACTGTTGCTCAGACTGCTGCCCCCACCTCTTTCTCCTCCCCCTCCTCCTCCTCCTCTCTCGCCTCCAGCTCCGTGAGCCGAGGCCGGTCTGACCAGGCCTACCAGGGAGGTACGGAGTTGAGGTTTGGTTTGTAACCCGTAACCCTGCAACTCTCCCAGGAGGGGCCTGGGCTTCGGTAGGGTGGATACTGGATCTCTCATCAGACGAGCTGGGGCTCTCTGGATGGCTGACGGGTCAGATACCTGGAGGCAGGAATGGAGGAGGACTTGTTAGAGGACTTGTCTCTGCGGCAAATTTGTATGGCTAAGTTACAGCAAAAATCCAGCCTCACCTCCGAGTAACTACGGCGACCCTGGAACTTTGCTCGTAGACGGCTGCTGGTTGGCTGATGGGAGTAGGAGGCGGGGCCACCGCTTGGGGACAGAGGAGGAGAGGCAGTGGGGAGGAGCCTGTCAGGGGAGAGTGGGGGACGCTGGGGGGAGGTAGGGGAGAGACGCTGGGGAGCGGGGGGAGGATGAGAGACTGGAGGAAGAAGAGAGAAAGAGCAAAGAGAATGGTAAATGCTCCCTGCTCCACTCTGACCACATCATGTCTCACGTCTGAGTCTGTTATATTTCGGCAGTACAAGCGCCACAAACGGGAAAGGGAAAGACGCTTGTCAAAATTGTGACCCCAGAAGGAAACAGAGAGCGGGTAACAAAAAACGGGACTCTTCCAGGAAAATCATGAGGATTGGTGCTTCCACCGGTCCGCTAAACATTTTTCTCAACTCTTAAGCTAATATCTGCTTTAAAATATCTAATGATACCAAGAAGTCCACTCAGGTGACCTACCGGGCTCCTGTGAGACATGTCGAAGAAGGTCGCTCTGTTTCACAGCCAAATTACGAACTCGACCCAACTCCTCTGTTAGCTCAGTGTAGGCTAACGCTAGGTTGACCCTGCAACACAAAGACAACGACTGTATGAATAAATGCGTATAAAGAAACGGACATATATCGTAAAATGATAGCAAAATGAGACTCACTGTTCGTCCCCAGCTTTCTTTATCCATTCTACGTCACAGTGTTCACAGTGTGGGGACAAGTCCTGTGACTGACAGACAGACACAGAGCTATGGTTAGGGCTCAACCACTTATTACAGCACATTTCTGTTCATATATAAACATATGTTTGTTTTTCTATATATGCTTCAGCTTCTATTTTTTTATTTTTCATTACTGACAGGGACTATTTGCAGTCGTGGATTAACCCACCTGTCTCTGTGCTTCCTGCATCTGGTCTACCTCCTGCTGCAGCCTCTGTAGCTCGGCCCTCAGCTCCTTCTCCCTCTGACAGGCTCCCTCGGCCTGGTGCCGTGCCCCCTCCAGCTCAGCCTCTAGTCGCTGCAGCTTCAGGTCTGACAGGGCGTCAAGACTGCGGGAGCTCTGCAGCGTTGGCCCGCGGCCCTCTGACAGGAGTAGAGACACAACAGCTTCAGTCTGTTTCAAAAATGTTCTACGATATGAAAGGAAGAATAAACTTAAATTCCTAAGTTTATTCTTCCTGATAAGAAATTAAATAAAATGAGAACTATAGAGAAAAAAGTCAAGCTGAAGAAAGTCATGGAGTCATGCTGGTGTTAAAGAGTCTGACAGCTGTTGGAATGAAGGACCTGTGGTAGCCTCCTTCTCACATGGTGGGAGTAGCAGTCTGTTGCTGAAGGAGCTGTGTAAGGCCCCCCACTCTTATGTAGGCGGTGAGAGGAGTTGTTCATGATGGATGTCAGCTTTGCTAACATCCTCCTCCACCCCAACTTCATCTGTGGAGTCTAATATATTTTTGTATATATGTTTTTTCCCCCTCTTAAGACTGCTAATACCACCATGATCCAAACAGAACCCACCTCTGGGTACGTCCAGGCTGGCATGGAGTTGAGACTGAAGTGCGTCTTTGCTGCGGAGCTGAACGCTCAGTTTCTGGAGGGAAGTTTCTCTCTGCCTGAGAGCGGACTCCAGACTGTGGATCCGGTCCACATGCTGCTCTGCTAAAGTCGTCTGATACACACACACACACAAACACATACATGAAAGTGAAACTCAAACTGCCACTTAACATTGTAGCTTAAAATCTTATTCCAAGGAAACACTGGTGTGTGTGTGTGTTTACCATCTTATCTAGGTCTCTCTGGACGTTGCTTTTCTCCAAGTGTATCTTCTCGTAAGCCTGGATGACTTCCTCCAACCTCTCCTCTCTCTCTTTACTCTTCTGCAGCTGAGACAGAGAGAGATTTTGCTGCATAACTGTGTTTGATCTGCAACTTGGATTTTATATTTGGGAAAACAGGTTCCACGAAATCTGCAAAACTGATATCAACATAGGCCCCATTTACATTTCAAGTGTCTAGTATCCAGATAAAATCCAAATGAAGGCATTCATTCATTCACAACATAGAGTAACAGATCAACGGCCCAGTTGGATAATCCATTCATTCCAATCGGGGGCCTGTCACAGAGCAGCCTGCAATTCCAGGCTCCTCCTTGTAGAGTTGTTCCGTACATGCACCAATAAACCTTTGTGACTTTTTTAGCAGTACTGATTGATACTGAGTCAAACCAGAGAACTGGTGTCTTTCCTCTCCTCGCTGGTGACTGACAGTGTGTCTGTAGTGACTGTCAGTTCAGCTGTGATTCACAGTAAAGCAGTGCTGTGGATTGCAGCTCTTGCACCAGACTAAACGCTGACCTACAGCAACAGGCTAAATGTACTGCTGTATCCAGAGTTGCATTGGAGTGGCGATGCATTCAACATACTGAGACGCACCCACTAATCAGACTACACAGTCACCGAGTGATTTGTGGATGCAATAAATCCACCTGTGTAGGTTTAGTGGCTCACAGGTGCAACCACTCAGGAGCTAAATGCCACTGGCAGCTGTGTAACGATATAGCGACATAGCGATATGTCCGAGACAGGTAGCTCATTACTGTTGTGAACGTGTGTCGTGCATTTTACAGTGCTAAATAAGTCATACGAAGTGAATTAGTGCCCTCAGAAAATAAGCTATTTAGCCACTGTGCTTGAATCGCATAGTACGCTATAAGCCAACTGGGAAAAACCAACCATAGGACTGACTGACGTATGTATGGTGCATAGATGCTCAGACAATGCAGCAAGTAGAGAAAATGTTCCCCTCCCTGCCAAGTTCTGGTTTTGCTACCCAACTTTTTGTCTTTTTAACAGTAAAATTATCATCATACAGACAGGTGATTATATTTATATATTAAAGCAGCTTATTAATGATCATTTCCAACTATTTTGTGTGCACCTCAGGGTCCTGGTTTAGGTGTTTGAAAATATGGTCACACTAAGTTATGACAGCTGTTGTAACTTAATATTGCACCACCGTGGTTGTCTCTTGTGGGAGTTAACTTTAATTTTCCAGAGGAGCGCAACACTAAGAGAACAAGAGAGAAGGTTGGTGGAAAGATGGCTCACTAAGTGAATGATGATCACATGGAATCATCATTTTGTGAAGCAGCTCCTTTGGCAAAACCGAAGAAATGAAGGCGAACTGAAGGCGTTTATTTGAATCTTTGCGAACTGAACTTGGGCTCGGCCTCGTTCAGCGTGAACTTGCCCATCACTGCAAATCATTCAGTGTTTGAACTGATCGGGGATCAGATCACTACAACACAGTTCTGTATGACTGCATGTGTTGAAATTCTTTTCTTTTGTTCCTGTTCTTTAATGAGACAGAGAGAATAGCTAGTTGCTGTTTGATTTTTCAGTGTCACTGCAGCTGCTGCTGCTATCACAGGGACACACACTGAAGAGTCTATCTTTATCGCCTGCATACTGATGTGGCTACTGCTGGGAGAGAAAAAAAATGATTATTTTTGCATGTATTTACACCTTTTCAAGCTCTGGCTCCTGCAATCGTTTTTTGATGCATCTTTAATGCTTCATGGACTCATTTACACTTTTGATAATCCATAATTATCTGATCGACACAAGATACAGATAGATACGTTTAAATGGGGTTAGCTGGCTCCTTTGTACGTAAAGGAGCAGCGTCCAAGGGAGGAGACAACCTATGCATGTCTGATCCTTGTACCTGCATCTCATTCTTTCCGTCACTACCCAAAGCTCATGACTACAGGTGAGGTCTGGTAGTAGATGGATGTAGATAGACTGGAAAATCCTGAGATTTGCCTTCCAGCTCAGCTTCCTCTTTCCCTCAACTGTCCAACCCGCCAGTCCATCTCATGCTCCACTTTCCCCATCACTTGTGAACAAGACCCAGGGACTTGGGGCAGCAACTCCATCCCAACTGTCTGCTATAAACAACTGTCACAGTTTACAGACCAACCTCCTAGTTCCACTCTGACCTGTTTTATTTTTGATTTCTGCAATTTCTTAAGGTAAGTACAGCACTGATAATATTACAGAGTACCTCCTGAGTGAGAGAGTTGATCCTCTGTTGTAGGTTGGTGGTCTCCGATTGGATTACACTGGTATCCTTGACGATGGGCTCACAGGAACAGCACAGTATCCTCTCCTCTCCAAATTCACTGATCATAGGAAACTGGAGGACGGGAGAAGAGATTAACTCTCCAGAATATAAAGCATTTACCAAAGCGTCTATCCCATTCTGTGTATTCTACTTTGTGTGTGTACTGTGTGTGTTTGTGCTGCTCTCCACCTTGACCTCGTAGTGTTTGAGTTTCCTCTTGATGCTGCTGTTCTCCCTCTCCAGACTGGCCAGCCGGGTCTTGATGTCATGATAGGCGGCAGCGAGGGCCAATCCTGACGCCGGGTACATGTCGTCTGGCAGCCGATTGGCCGACCAGCTGATCCCGGAAACGGCCACATCATCTCTCAGGCCCTCTCCCCCTCCCAGCAGCCCTAGCTCACCTCTGCGGAATAGATCCATCATCAGTTAGCTGGAGAGGGAAAGAGAGTCGCAGTTTAGTCTTTGGGAAATGTAGTGCTGCAAACACAGACTGGACTTTGGCCAGGCAGACAGAAAGGCTAGTAGCCATGTGAGCTCAGTGAGTCACTTTGCACTCTCCACCTCACACAGCGGGGGCACTAATGGCAATAAATCTGCCAAGCCCCATGTGCTGGCGGAGGTGACTGTCAGAGATGGTGTGCATGTGTGTGTGTGTGTGTGTGTGTGTGTGTGTGTGTTTTCAAACTTCAGCCAGGAGCCTACAGAGCCCGCCAGCCAAAGGTTTGGAGTGTTCCATCTGCTACTATGAAGTACATCCTCTCTTCTCCATCCCCTGCCTCTCACTGGCGGTTTCCATGGTAACGGCAGAACACTGATCCCGTGAAAAAGGAAGAGGAAGAATCTCATTTCAAAACTACACCTGCAAACAGCAGTGAGGATTAATGACTCTATGATCCGTGGAGGCGAAATGGCCAGCTAGTGTGTGTGTGTGTGTGTGTGTGTGTGTGGACTGCTGTTGATAGCATGCTAGCCACGCTACCTCCCACAGTTTGTTTACAATCTGCCCATGTTATTTTCTGTCCTCCTTCCTGGATCAGCATCGTGCAACCACCTATACACTCAGTCACATAATCAATCACATAGCCCATTAGAGACAAAGCCACAGCAGGATCACTAGAGAGAGAGAAAGAGGGAGATCCAGGAAATAGCTTTCTAGGCGACAAGAAGAAAACTGTATTGAAATAAGAGTATTTCACGCAATCGACCAGATGACAGTGATTTCAAATGCCTCTTCAGAAGCACGAACACTTGTAGTGCGTATGTTTTTATGGCTGAGACGGAGGACTGACTACTTAAAATGAAAACTACATTCAGCCTCATGTAGAACATTCTGTAGTTGCCGACCTATTAGAGATGAGCAGTAGTTTGACGAGAGCAGGATGGAGCGTGCAGCTCTGCAGCACATTAACATTTCATGCATGAACATCTTGAACAGCCGTACCTCTCCCATTTACAGCGGCAAACGGCCACACACGTATGCATGCAAGAAATCCTCATCGATAATATATAGTGTTAAACAGTCCTGTAACGAAGCAGGCAGTGTGCTCTCATACCTTGAAGTATAAGAGCGTAAGACATAAATCTTTCACTCAAGTGATTGTGTGACGTTGTCGTAGAACCACAAAACTTCTTAAACAGACTGAACGTGAAGTGAATTTTGGCGATGGCGAGGTGCCATCATATATATAAGATATGCGTCGACACAAGTGCACAATAATACATTTCCCCTGGTGGCCAGACATGTCCATGAGAGTTAAAAATGTTTCCACTCGAGTGAAGAGCTCATGTTTTTCCCGAGGCTCGGTGACTGTATGAACATACAGAGACGAGAGGAAAAAGGAGAGGGGTCTGGAGAAACGTTACATAAAAAAGTGTCACACCAACACAAGCACAGGCACGTACTGTGTGTGCGGCTGGTGGATGTAACAGCTAACTGTCAGCAGGATAAACTGGGAGACAATGTGTTAATCATGCTTTTACACTTATTGTCAGATTTTGCAATGTGATGTTTTGGGATTTTTGTGTACATTCTCTATTAGCATCGCTTTTATTTTGGTGCTACATACTGACTTGTGGTTTTTTTTCTGATCACCAGGAAGAAGAAGAGGAGGTTTTCAGGCCCAGGGCCATGGTGCCAATGCAGATAGGGGATTTGGAGCCACTGTTGTGAGCCAGGCAACATAACCAGGTTCAGCAGCCAGACAAAAGCAAATGTGGGACTGACTTTTAGTCGTTGTCAATAAAAGGCTGAGAGACAGATGCCAAGCTGTCAAGCACTTGCACTTGCTTGACGTTTGGCTGGTGACAAAGTTGTCGACTTGCTCATTTTTCATCGTAAGTAATGCAGTCATAACAAATACACGTGTACAGCTGTCTATATTTACCACAGCGGAATTACACTCTGAAACTGGGGGAGATACATCACAAAATACTTATACTATGCAATGTTGTTTTAAGCTATCGTGACATTGTGTTTTCTAACCCCACTGCAGCGCCTGCAAATGTTTTACAGCTGACAAATCGACATATTTAGCCATTTAGCTTCCTGGACATGTTAGTGAATATGTGGTTAATTAACCTTGATTAGAAAATCTGCCCTGTGCATCTGTGTAAAGGAGCAGCAGCTGCCACAGTGCAGTGCTCGAATGCAAGAGGCAGTTCACTTGGTGAAGGGCAAGAGCATATTCCTAAAGAACAGAAGGGAATAATAAAATGGATACTATAGTGATCATTTCAAATGAAAGCAACTGACAAATCTAACTCTCCCTTTCTCTCCTCACTGATACATTATGACTGCTTTGTGTGTGTGTGTGTGTGTGTGTGTGTGTGTGTGTGTGTGTGCGCGCGCATTCATATGTAGCACCTAAGGGCAGCTGCAGCAGCAGAGAGGTCAAAGCATCTCTCTGCACATAACTCCCACTCTCACAGCCCACGGACTATGTCTCTCTCAGACACACACACACACACACACACATACACATTCAGTTCAGCCCACACACTGCTTGTGTGTCTATCTACTGTAGTTCTTCTTCTATATCTCAATTCAGTCAGCTTTACAGTCTATTGTTTTTGCAGGAGAACACACACACACACACACACACACACACACAGTACCAGCCAAGGGCAGATCGGAGTGGGGCCATATGTCTTCATCACATGGTTGTTTCAATTTATTGATGGTTACCCACAACCCCCTGCAGTCACACACAAAACCCAGCGGATTGCCTCATCATCATAATGCACGCAGTTATGGAATCCGTGATGACCACATAGCAATGGCGGTAATGCAAGCATCAGTGTGCATTTCATTTCAACGTTAAGAAATTTGCATGAACGCGAAGAGATACGCAAAACACTGCTGTGTTTTAAGGATCAAAATGAGCAGCATTAAAACTTCCAAATGTTTCTGTCACTACAGACTGACCCAGGAAGGGTCGACGCAAGGAACAAAGAAAGAAATGCTTAACACTGAATTAGGCTTCTTTTTTAAAATGACATCATTTTATTGGCATGTACTACACCACGTTGTCCATCCTGATTCTGTCTGTCTGTGTGTCTGTTAGCAGGATTTCTCTTTCTATCAAAAACATGGCTAGATCGAAGAACCCATGTGGCCTTTATTAAACACAGTTTCAGCTCATTATCCTGGACTTGAATTTGCGCTCTCCAACTAATGATTTGTGTTTTCAAATTACAGAGGCACTCCACCAAATTTACACATGAAATCCAACTTGGCCGTCATTAGGAGTGCTATTTCTGCAACTGTGAAAACATCAACCGTGGCTCTGGAGGTACCTTCCTGAAGTTTGAAAAAAAAAAATACCTTAAAGATCTCAAAGAGAGCCTACGTTACAAGCTGAAGGTGTGAGGTTTGAACAGAGCTTTTGTGATTCTCCTGCTGGTTCCTGCTGGTTTCATTGTCCCCAACATGAGGATAACGGTACTATTACACAATCAGATGAGCACTTTGTTTAAGCATTTTTATACCTTCAGTTGATTCTGCACTGCTTTATTATGTACACTTAACGATGACAAGCCAAATCAAGCCATTTAGATGGCAAATGATCCTCCAAAACAAAGCTACTTGCTAGCTAGCTCACATAAATTTCACGTTGAGAAGCCGCGACAGAAACACAGTTCATGTAAATGCTCTTAATTTACTGGTCATGAGCCTTGTCATTTTTTATAATACATCCTTACACACTGCACTAATATTCCCAGGATTTTCAAAACCGTGGCTGCTACCAGCCAATCAGCATTCAGGTTGTTTATCACAGTGCACTCCTGTCAAAAAAGTTTTGAACTCAGGTTTTGCTGTTGAAGATACAAACTGCAAGTGAACATTTACACCAAAAGACATTTTGACCTCGACAAAGAAACACATTACTTAACATCAAGAAAGAAGTTTAATCATGATAACAGCCAACTATGCAACAATGAGAAGAGAGAAAGAGTCACTGAAGACATGACGGCATATCCGTGAGCACAGCTACAGGCTAATTCAGTGCGTGTGTGTGTGTGTGTGTAATGGAGGAATACACAGTAAGCAGTCAGCTGGAAAGCAAAAAGAGACAAAGGGAGAACAAGACTTCAAATGAGAGTGACAGGACACAGAGAGATGAGTGTGACATGGAGAGAGGGTGAAAAAGAGAGGCAGAGTCAAAGAACAGGAAGAGAAAAAGTGGGAGGGAGGTAAAGAAAATGGGGTCTTTTAAAAAACTTTTTTTCTGTATTTATTTAATTTAGCATTACAAATCCTCAGGTTGGGTCTTGAAGTTCCCTTGAAACAGAAAGTGGGGTGCTATGTGCTTCCACGAATTTCCTTGTTTCCTATAAAAACGGTCAGATAGGGAGGAACAGTGAGTGCGCATTACGCCTGACCGAATAAAGTTATAAAGTTGTGCTTTTATATAGACGCATGTAGCAGCTGTCAGAATCACTCACAGAATGAATGCGTTGGGTGCAAAAATTGGTATATGCCCTTGACAGGCTTTTGCGCAGTTAACCAGTGAGATTCTAGGAGGGAGATCTCAGATCATCCCCTGTTGTGGATGAATGGTTGCATAGAGTGCCAGTATCCTGAGAATAAGGTCCAATTTAAAGTGGAGATGACAGATTACATAATTTAAGCATTGGAAAGTCTGGGACATGACTTCTTTGCAGCTTCCCACAGATGGCATTTGTACTACTTTACACCATGCATAGCTGCAGGGTCTCTATTAATTCCTGATAAAACCTACACCTACTAAGTAGTTCCATTGAAATTGTCTGTTCAGTGTTCTATATTTATACAATGAAATAAATTCTGAATATCCACAAGCAGCAAGAGGTTCACAAGTGATACTTCGTAGAATCGATCGTCTCATTTCCCTTTCACTATACAACTTACTACTTCAGGCTGCAGCCAGAAGTTTCATTTGTTCATGAAATCACAAACACAAATGTCAGATTATATTTACTGTTCGTCAACCATACGCAGTGCTATTGTCTTTGAATCTTGTTAACATAATGTTGGCTTTCTGACTCTTAGCTCTTAGTGTCACCTGTGCAGAGTTGTCCTGCCTGGTTCCTTTGTTTCTTTGTGTGTTTGTACTGTGCCTCAATGTGTCTGAAGCCTGTGTTCCTTTGTGCTCATCCACATACTTTTCATACACATACATCTCTGTCACAGTAACCACAAAAGCAGGCACGACAATGCTACACAGGTGACACCAATCAGAACAGAATTAAAAACCTGGCGAGAAAACAAAAGCAGAAAGTAGAAATACAAGACACAGACAGGGGAGAACTACAAAATAAAACAGGAAACACAGAACAAACTCAAAACTCGGGGTACCGTCGAAAAGTCAATAGCTCATAAGTCGTTTCCTAACCACTTTTCCTGGACCTCGATGGAAACGTCACAAGGTCAAGGAGGGATGTGAAGGAGAATTCATAAGGAGTTAGGAGAAGACGACCGCGGTGTTCAGAGATTCTGACTGCACTTACACTTAGACTACGTCATGCGATGGCGAATGTTCTTGGCGTGATCTGTGGTAAAACTACAAAGCTCAGAAGATGGACTACAAAACGCGCATCTGAGATACTTACCAGATACTCCATGTATGTTCTTACTGTGATTTTAATTCCCGAAATATAAATCTGGACAACCCGGTGAAAAATATGACGTCATTATCAATGTCAGAATTCAAATAATAAATGAATATTGTTCACCTGTCACAGAGGTCGCTCACCCTCCTGTCAACTCATATATAAACATATTAGTAGGTTATGGCAAAGATATATGATTAATCATATATCTGATGATTCATAATCATAAGATTAATCAACGGTAACATCATGATGATCTGCAGGACGCTGTCACATGCGATGTCACAGTTACAAACAGTTTTTACTCTGTGTGTGAACGCAGCTCCACAGACAACAACAGAACACACTTCATGATCAAAGTTTTTACATCACGTCAACACGTCTGTTCATATGCACACTTTCTCTCTCTGCTGCAGGCTGCATCACACTGTTTAAATACATTAATGTTTTCTTTCTTATGTCTGGTTGTGAATGACCGAAACGGTGCGTCAATTTTTTGTTGCTGCCGCAAGGAATTGTGGGGCGGCATTTCGAACAGCTCTTATCATGCATATCACTAATACTTCCGGGTCATTTCACTCCGTTAGGAAGGCTCCTTGGCAAATTTGTCTTCCAATAGGCTTATGTTCCCAGTGGTAGATAATATGTCCTCTCTCAAAATGTACACGTATGTCTTTGTCTGAACCTCATCTACATTTGCAAAGGACAGTTTTACTGGCCAAAGTATGCTTTGTACAGATATACTGGTATCGCATTAAAGCATTGGTAAGTTTACTTTTACAAAATGTCCCACTGTGCACATACTGTATCTTGGTCACAATTCATTATTACCTTAATTTAATAACAAATTTAATAAACATTATTAATTATGTTATTTGTTTACATGAAAACCATTTCTGGAACTCTCCCAAATGCTGGTAATGGTCAGAATACTTTCATTTGAAAAGTTGCGGTAAGAATAAATGGATCTACTCTCAAACTACATCACAGAAATGTAAGATTTTTTTGCCTTATTTTAATAGATGTATTTATAATCAGGTCTTGGGTAGACACAGTGTAGTGTTACAGGTCTTCCTCTGTCCTCTCCTCCCACACAGGTACACACAGCTCTCCAAACCCCTTTATCTCCCTCTACCTTCAGCAAAAAAAAAAAAAAAAACTGTACCACTGTTACAGCAAACTACATGTAAAACAAAGCTTGCTGCTATTTTTTCACTCTTTTGGACTTTATCCAGCTGCTGTAGCAGAGAATGACTGAGCAGACCACCCACCTCCAGCTAGATTTAGTATTTCAGAGGGTGAGGAAAGTGTAGTGCGGACAAAATGACAGATAAGGCTAAGTGAGATTCAGTGAGCCTCTTTAAAACAAAGATTTTTGCACTGAAGGTTAGCATTATTGTTAGCAAATTGCTATTTATAGCTGTCCAAATGACTTCACCAGCTATAATGTGATCCATGATATGTATCATGTCTTATGTATTAAGACAAACAGAGGTGATTGTAATAGTAAATGATGTAACAGTACGCAAAGGTGTGATTGGTCTAATAATTAATATTTTTTTACAAGCCAAGAGAGAAGTGTTGTAAACCTCCATAAGTCCCCATGTTAACGTGTCCAATTTCAGAAATAAACATGTTTACAGCCTGAGTTTTTTTCGTTCAAATTATATTAAGGCTTAAAGGTATGCATAATTAACAGCTTTGCCGCTTTGATGAAATAATTAGTTGTTAGTCACAAACAGATCTCAGTTCTGCCAAGAAAACAGAACCTACCAGAACCATGGCCTTCCAAATATGGTTTCCATTGTGGACATGTTTGAGGTCACACCAGCTGAATTGTGGAACGTTTATGAATGGTTATAAAATTGGCCTGGTTAGCTGAATTAATTGGATCTTAGATAGCTGTTAAAGAAGGTCTGAAAAGCCAGTGATGAACAGACAGCCCACTGACGAACCTGTGTGCACTCTCTCTGACTCCCAATTAATCACACTAAACACTGATGTGGACAGAGACCAGGTCACTGATGAAGTGACAGGAGGCTCAAAGCAGATGGGGAAACAGGAAGCATATTTGGGGTCTTCTGTCCATGTGTCTTGTCCAGGATCTACCCCACCTCCCACCCAAAGTCATCTGGAACAGGCTCCAGCCCTATCATGACCCTGATGAGGATAAGCGGTTAGAGATAATGGATGGATGGATGGATGTCCATGTGTCTGAGCTATTCTACCATCTGCCTGAAACCCCATGAATTCAGCACTATAATTTGCAAACAAATTATTTGTGTAATCCTGTAAACTACTGATATTTTACTTTCTAGTTTGTGCTTCTGTTTACAGTTTCCTTTGCTTCTTTCTCACCAATCTTACTTTTGTACTCTCTGTCGGTCTCTTGTTTAGGCCACCTGAATGTTTGTTTTCAGTGGTGCATTCCCATTGGCTAATGAGTCTTGAGTGACAGTTCAGTGTCCCAGATGCTGCTCAATGCAGGTAGTGTAACTTTTGGTTTTGGCGGGTCAAAATGTTTCATAATGTACGGACAACATATGGACTGGAACATATGGTACGGAAGCCCTCAGTGAGATAACGGCGTGATTTTCTCAAGATCTTGAAATAACTTTGTTTTCTCAAGATAATGACAAAATTCATTCAAGATCTTGAGATAATGAATCAAATGTAATAGGCCTGAGATTTCCATCACACATGATGTCATGCCGTTTTTGTCATTATCTCGAGAAAACAAAGTTTCGTTATCTCAAGATTTTAAAAAAAAATGATAACAAAACAACATTTTAACCCGTTTCTTTCCAAATCAATTCAACAATGGCAGCCTGCTAGCCACCTGCAAAGGAGCTTCCAACATGGAAAACTTTTTTTATTATTATTATTATCACTCAGCAGATGGAATAGTTTATCATCCAGCTTCTTTTTAGTCTTTGACTCTGAATCTTCTGGGTTTTTCAAACATGGCAGTTAATTTTAGAGAAACTGCTGGTTGCCTCCATGACTTAAATGGTTGCTAATGGACTACATGATGGGCACACACTCGAGCAACTGAAAAGCTTGTCTCTCTGATCCTACAGAACGCATGTGTATGAAATGGAGGTTAAAATTTCACTGCGTTTCCTCTGATCCCAAGTAACATGGCGCAAAACCCCCCATCATTTCCACATTTCCAGAAAACACCTGAACGCACCACGCTTTATATCAGGACCTCGTCGCTCAATAGAAAACGTTCCTGTTCTGTATGTTATAGTAAGGAATGAATAAAAATGAAGACACTGACGATACGGTGCGAAATGCAGCTCATAACCATCCTTGAATATCTCTATAGCGCCGCATGGTGCGTCTGTGGAACTGAAGAGAGTTTCCATCAGCCTTATCGAGCTTGGAGATATTTTGTCCTCTTTCACATTCTGTCTCATGTAGGCCTAGGTGACATTTGTCTAGTATATTTTGAATATTCCTCACAGCGTCACTGCTGACTGACTGGCTGCCGACAACATCCACCGCTGCGCAACCAAAACATCCCAGTCTGACCCGGTTGGAAATACTGAAAGCTTGTTATCACTGCTTGAACGAGAAGAGAGACACCCGTGGATACAGACAGATTCCAGTGGCAGATGCAGAATGGGAAGTTGGAGGTGAGGTGGTGGTGGTGGTGGAGGGGGGGAGAGAGAAAAAGATTTCGACCGACGGTGGAGCCGAGTTACTTACGTCTGTGTAGAAAAGCCATGGAGATGATGTTGCTGAGGAGGGTCGACATGACTGGAGTCTGTGGTCTGACATCAGCAATGGATGCTGCCGTGTGTGTCTGTGTGTGTGTGTGTGTGTGCGCGCGCGCCTCGCCCCTCCCCTGTTTGCCCATTCACCAAGTAGGGGAGGGTGAGAGAAAAGATGCATGGACATCCAGCAGAGGAGAAAAACACTCCACTAAACCTTCTTTTGAAATGTACGAACATTCACACACTTTATTTCTTCCGTTTCCTTCTGATAACGAGTTATTCATGTTGATGACATTTTAATTTCTATTTGTTTTACTTTTTTATATAGTTTTGTACAGATCGTAGAACAGGTTCGGTTTCCTAAAACATGCTGAATTTCTCTATAAATGTTTAATTTCTTAGCACAGGTTTTAATTTAAATTCAGATTTTTTTTTTTTTTCCAGAGGAAATAAAATGTATGAATGCATCACCACACAGGGTTTCCGTAGAAAGGAGACATTCATAGAGGAACATCTACACTTTGATATCTGTTTCAGATTAGTCCACGTTCTATTGGTGCAGTATTTTCAAGATGAAAAATGTGTTTGCATATAGAGTAAAAATGGGTTTGATTGTAGATATCTCCACCAATCAGAAGGTGAGTGACATCTAAGGAGTTTTAGCCTTTTAGTTAAAGCCTTCCCTTCACTTATTTTTAATGATTAGATCATATGGATCCCTCCCTGGTTGCAAAGTCAACTAAAAACTCAAAGAGATATACATTTTATATATACATACATATATATATATATAATTACACAATTCAACAAGTGCTTTATTTATATGTAAATTAAACATACCTGCATACGTCTTTAGTTTCAACTCATTTTTTGTAGAAAAAATAAATGAGTTGACAGGTAATGCTACTGAACAGTGTGTTCAAACTGTGTGACCAGTGATCTATCATTGTCTCTATCACAACTTGTGCTGCTTCAGTGGCATGAGCAGAGGAGCTTTCCCAGCCGTATGATGCACCAATGTCCTGTCTTTTACAGACAATACGGTACTGCAATGTGTGTTCTCCACTGAATGGCTCACCTTTGTTGATACACCGTGGGGGAAATTCAAATTGATGCCTCCTCAGGAGAATATAGTACAAAACACAATATAGTGTAATACAAGAAAATAAAATAGGAACAATACATACAAAATAAATATAATGGAATATGTAAGGTAATCTCATTTTAAGTAAAACATGTTCCATTACAAATAACAGTCTACTGCTGTGACTGGTGTGCTTTCCACATATTAGTCAGATCCAGTATCTCCATGGAAAGACTGGAAGGAAAACTGTTCATTTAAAGAGCAAATTGCCCCAAAATATGACTATCTTTACCAATTTGAGGGTGAGCTTTAACTTAATATTGGCACTTCATGGTCTAGTCTTCTGACCGCTCAAAGCGCTTTACAGTACATATCTCATTCACCCATTCACACACATTCATACACTGATGGCATTGGCTGCCATGCAAGGTGCCAACTGCTCATCAGTTTGAGGAGCTAACCCTTCATACACATTCACACACTGATGGCACAGCCTTCAGGAGCAATTTGGGGTTCAGTACCTTGCCCAAGGACACTTTGACATGCAGACTGGAGGGGATCGAACAGCTGATCATCTGATCAGTTAGTATTAACAAGTAATAAATGTATTATGTTATATTGGTTTTAATGGAAGATGTAGAAGGATGTATCGGCACACAAGCTGTCCACTCAGTCGACTGCGCATTACCTCATGGTCAGGTGAACTTGCTGTACTGATATCATTGAGTTATACGCAGAATAGACCTTTTTCACAGCAGCCATTTTGACATGAAACAGAAGATAAACACAGGTGTTATCAATGGTAGCTCTGGTGATGAGGCAGAGGAAGGAGCAAACCAGAGTACTGTAAATTATTATGAAGGTCTAAAGGTTTTGCTGTACACGTTGCCTTCTATGATAATACAAACTGTGTAGGGTAGTGATGTGCACGCAACTGTTTCCTTAACTTCCATTGCTGATATTTCTAGTGTAGGGGCACCACAGGGAAGACGGTCATGTTAAAAAACTTGCCCAGTGTCAGCTGGGATCGGCTCCAGGCACTCACATACTTACTTAACAGCTTGTTGTTTGTTCAAACGTTAGATTTGTTTCAGTGTTCATAACTATTGTTCACTGTCTTTCACTTCTTAAAAGTAGTTCACAAGTGTTTTATACCCTCATGATGAATGCATTTTTTTATAGAGTCAGCCAGAAGTTCAGGTCTACTTTAGCATTACACGCAGTATACTGTATGTGAAACATTACCTGTCTACTTAGACAGGCCAATTACATACACATTATTATTTAATCAATATAAGCTATTACTGAAGCTTTCATTGATAATTCATGTATTAATACATTTCTATATCACCTCAATGAGGACAAATACTACACATGGATGAGTCCCCCACGTCGTCACTGGGTGGTGCTGTTGTCTCAACCTCAGAGCAGCTTGTGTTTATCATGAATGGGAAGAGGCAGCTTTATATACCAATATTGTAAAACACAAATTAGAGTTCTTTCCACTGCCCATTTTTATTCCTGTTTAACTGTGGCCACATGGTTCAGCAAGTAGTTAGAAACAAACTCCTTGTCATTATGCCCTGACACTGCCCTGATAAAAAGTGAAGAGCACCTTACCTCTGCTCTATTACTTAACAAAAACCATCTTATCCCTGTCAGAGAGGAGCTCCCTGATGACTTGAAGACTTATAAATTTGACATATGATAATGAAAAAACACTGTCCATTATCCAAGAGTACTTTTTTTCCTTTGAGTCCTTTGTGAAGTAACCTGTCAGTAACTTCAGTAACCTGAAGGAAAACATCGATATGCACTTATAATAATAATGCAATATGAATTTTTCATATTATTTTCTCTAACAGGATGTATGATAAGCATAGTAACTTTTGTGAACCATGATGCCTTAATAATTCAGACTGCTTTGTAACTTTAAAAAAAACTCTCAATACCAAAGTTGAATGTATTAAAAAATGGCACTGAAACAAAATAATGATTTGATTTATTAAACAAATTTGAAGTCATCAGTGAAGTGCACATACCAAAAATAATTTGATTTAAGCACGGATACTGATTGCTGCTATTTTTAATCCTATGTGTTCAAGATGAGTAAGGACAGGTTGTGACAGATAGCAGTAAATGGACCTTAAATAGAAGTTATGGAAAGATAAAGTTAACATACATCTCCTCTTGACTTTTCTTAATGTAACAGCTACCCGAAAAAGAAGCATAAATCAGAGCAGGAAAAATGGCAGCACTACTGTTGTTAGGTCTGAACTTGAACTCCAAGATATTCTGATTGAAAGGCTACTCAAATGGTTGAAATTTCCTGGAGCATGTATTAGTGGATAAATTGGTGAGACTTTTAGATTTTTTAATTAGTTTGACGTGCTACTCCCAATTCTAGCTTGAGCCTTTTATATCTACAGGGAGAGCAGGTCCACCATGTTTGTACAGTAGCCCAGAACGGACAAAGCAAACACTGGCACATGAGTGCAGATGCTGAATCAAAAGCATTATGTCAGTTTAAACTCGTGATTAAACTTAGTGATCATAACCGCCTTATGCACAGAAACACTCCTCAGTCCTGCACTCAAGCTGTCCAGTCAGCAGGGATTTGGGTGTGTCAGTCTCTCTGACATGAAGAGTCGACATTCTCATATCTTTGTGCATTTCGTCTGTGACTTTATCTCTATATGATTACATCTGTTTGTGTATGTGGGTGTGCCCGTTGTGTGCATGTCACATTAGGTAGTTATTTTTATACCATTATACTATGACTACTAAATGTAAAAAAGGCAGAACTGGAAGTTGAATTGCATTACCTAAAGAAGTTAAGAGTCAAAACACATTGCTAAAAAAGCTGGAAGCTGAACTTAAATATGTCACAGTTTAAATAAATTGCCTGAAAAAAGAGATGATTCATATTAATATCACACAAACAAACTGAATTGCTACAAAGCTAATATCCGACTGAAAAACGTACGGCCAAAAAATAGCTTAAAGAGATAGTCCTGCTGTACACTTGAACAGATATTTATTGATTTTATATGGCTAATATATTTAATTCAGACTATTACTGATTAACATTTATTAAAACAAGTTTTTTATTTAACGTCTTCTGGGTCAGACTACGTCGCATCACCAAGTGGCAACCACATTTTTCAGATGCTTTGGCTATCATTAGCAAAAGTGGCACCATATTTTTGTTGAGTTATTAACGGGACCTCATCTCATACTGAGAAGTAAGACATTTTTACATTAAAAACTAAAATAATGCATTGTACATCGAGCTGATGATGGAGGTAGTAAATCAAAAACTGCCAAACACAACCTAACATCAATCAACCAATCAGAGCAGAGGAACAAACTGCTGGAGGTTTAATCAGATGAACCTTTGACAACGCAGAGAGGAAGCTACCCGGTTACAAAGGGTGCAATGTACAAACATTTTCGAAGGAAGCAGAGGATCAGTAGTCGAGATCTCCAGCCATGTGACGCACAAAAGATTAGTGATCATAACCACCTCAACAAATGTTTTTCACTGTGTATCCTCATATTTCTGTGTCACTGTTCCGCATGAATACACCTGTCTGTGTGCATGATTTTATCTGTGCGTATGTGAACGTTACATTAGATGATCTATCCACATGTATTTTTTTTACACTAAAAAAATTAACTCTTCTAACTCACATAGCAGAAATGGTTTCTGAATATGCATGTGACCATGTGTATTGTTTAAACAAGGACTTTATGTACTGTGAGAGCAAAGGTCAGCAGCATGGCACTGATCCTGATGCTCCCTGATGCCTCACAGGTGATGTTGGCCTCTGTACCAAACAGAGCATTCATGACAGCCTGGATGTTGCAGAGGTTTCTGGTCATACAGCCGAGCTGCAACACCTCTGTGGAGTCTGATTTAGCTACAAAGGAAGGACATGAAACACGTGGTTACACTTGAAAAATAGAATTGCAGTAATAGACATTCTAACTGAAGCCTACCAAAAGAAGAATAAAAAAATAATCTCTAAAATATATTATTGAATACATTAAATACATAGATACATTACAGCAAAATGGGAGAAAGAACTAAACATTGAAATATCACAGGAGGATTGGCGTTTAATGTGGAATGCACAGCACTCATCCACAAGTTCAAAGAAGTGGAGAGTATTTGGTTGGAAAAATTTGGTATGTTTCTTTATTACACCCCATATTAAAGGCAAACTATCTCAACCACAGGAACAGTGCTGGAGGCGGTGTGGAAACATGAATGCCAATCACACCCATATCTTTTGGTTTATGCCCAAAATTTCAGACTTTCTGGGAAAATGTATTGTGGAAAAAATCTTGGGATACAAAATTCCTAATAATATTCTGGTCCCGTATTTCTGTCTTCTGAAAGATACTAAGATTTTAAAGAAAGACTGGTATCTGTGCAAAATATTGTTAATGGCCTGTAAAACAAACAATCACAAAGAGCTGGTATGATACTAAGCCCCCTAACACCACCCTGTGGATGGACAGAGTTAAAGAGATCCATGCAATGGAAAGGATGATTTTCAACCTCAGGTCTACAATGATATGATATGACATGATATGATATATTTAACCAACTATAGCTCAGAGTAATCACATGTACAGTCATTTTACTGTAGGAACCCACTGGTGCCATTGAAGCAACTGTCCTCAGCTCCCATACAGGACAGAATGGTGTTGCAGGTCCCCGCCAAGCTGTCAGCTGCGCTTGCACATGCAGGACACTGCTTCCCATTTGTTAAAATACTGGGAGCTGGAGACATGTAAGAGAAGGAAATAGAGAGGGAGCCAGGCTTACTTGAACCAGGAGTCTCGTTAGTACTTAAACACATCAGAATAGTTGTAATTATTTACAAAAATGTCTATTTGTTATGTCTCGTCAAGTATGTTCAGTGTTTTGTGTTCAGCACTTCCTGTTTTATTTTTTGTACTCACCTTCCCTCTCGTTTCAGACCCTGACTTCCTCCCTTTGTGTGTTTTCCCACCTTTGGAATTGTTTGCCCCGCCCCTGATTGGTTTCACCTGTTTGCACTCCCCTCATGTATAAATAGTCCTCACATCCCCTTGTCTTTGTCAGTTTGTCTCGTTCATGTTCTTGGAAGAGTTTGTCAAGTGTAACCTTTTCAGAAAACCTTGTGTTCAGAGTCTGGAGACCGTCTGTCCTTTTGATCCTCTTTTGAGAGCGCTTTTTGTTGTCTTTTTGTTGCATCCTCCTTGAGAGCGTCTTTTGTTTGTTGTGGACAAAAAATACCTTCTTTCTGGATTACGAGTATTGGAGTTGTGCTTTTGAGTCCCACAGAACTGCCTCAGGTCATGTCACTATTTCTTTAAACGCTCCCTGAGAGACTAAACGCTGCAAAACAACTGTGATCTCCTAACTGCTGCAGATGGTTGGCTGCTGAGCTATTAACCAACAGTGCTGGTAGTTGTTTGGTGCTGAACTAAATCAAAGTTCAAAGTTATGTCCGTTTCCAGTTTTATGGCTGGCTCTCTAGCTCCATACTTAACACACAAACATGACAGAAGGATCGATCTTTTCATTTCAGTCTCAAAAAGAACACTGTTTAAAAAAAAAACCAACTGTGGTTGCCAGAATTTTTCCGTAATAACTACAGTATAATTCTTCTTAATATTACAGTAAAAGATGTTTATACTGTTGATTTCTATGTTTAAGGTTGGCACTATATTTCATGGTAGATTTCACAGTGAAAAATGTCAAACCAAGACAGTTAAAAAACGTAAAAGATTTCACAATCTTTATTTATACGGCATTTTAAGGTAAATATAATAGTGTTCGATATTAGAGACTCTTAATTGTACAGTAAAATACAGCAATATTTACAGTAACTGCATATTTTACGGCCTTTTACTGTCATGGTTTGACAGTTTTTCACAATAAAATCTACAGACATTTTTCACAGTGAAAGAAAATGATTCTACTTTTTTTTAAATGAACTGTGAGAAGGCTCTAATATAAAACATGCTAATGCTAGGTCTGGATTGGTAAAAGTATAGCAGTAGATCTTACTGTCCAGGGTCTGGAGGTTGCAGTTGTCACTAATGCAGCACTTCTGAGTGTGGGCCTCTCTTGCGAAACCTAAGTTCACAGACCATTCAGTTTCAACTACGAGAGATGTGACGCAGGACAGCAGCGATGAACAGTTCTTATACACCGTCACAGTAGTGATTGAACTGGTCATCCTCACTGATGAGAGGGAAGGGAAAATGGAAATGATAGAAGAGAAGAAACATTCACACACAGTACTGTTACCTTGAGATGACACACAGTGGCCTTTCTTGTTAGAACAGGCTTGTTTTGATAAATAATTGTTGTATTGACAGTATTAAGAATTACTGGCACCCACCCGATGTGACAGTTTTGCATACTTGGCTCTTGGCAGGACACTCAATTGAGGTTGTGTTGGAGCATGCTGCGTTGGTACATGTATGGCAGCGCAATGACTCAGCTGTAAAGTGAACAAAATTACATATAACATTCAATACATTTCAGTCTGTGTCAGTTTCAGTTGAGTTCAATTGTCACATATATATTTGTGTAAGCTCCTACAGTGTGGACAATTAAATATAGTGTAAAATAAGTTTAAAACATAATAAGTATCAGTAATTATGGGAGTAATGTGGATCAGGTCCTCTACTTTCTTCAGATAGGCCAAACGTGATGAAGGTGTTGGAGTTGAAAGTGGCCACAGGAATGATGGTGGACCTAGTGGTGGAAGCATGTGGGTATGACAGACTGAGCCAGGGACAGGTTGAATATACTGTAGTTATGAACACCGGCACAAAGTTTGAGGACCCTACCCACTGACTGCATTTTAAGCAGACGGACGGAATACCTAGAACAGGCTTCAGCTCTAATCCCACCTTCCAAAAAATGCACAATATTAATGGATATTTTCTGTTTGTTACACCAGATTTATCCTGTTACAACCTTATTTGCTCTTTGTCACAACTGAAAAAAGTTCATAGGATGGCCCTACATCAAAATCCATCAAATCAAATCCATATTTATACACATCCTATTTATCCACACTGTAATATAGACTGCATTATACAGGTATATGTACAGGTATAAATATTAATGTCTTTCATCTTTCACCAAAGTAATATGTTCAGGACTATCTTATCTTTCTATATAGCCTACTACACAATTCCCATACTGTTTTATTAGTGCCGAGTGCCTACGACATGAGGCACCTACTCCCATAGATAGAAAGCTATGGGAGTAGGTGCCTCGTGTCGTAGGCACACCAACTGTTAATCTTCTGTGTGTTTCATGGCAGTTTTATTATTCATTTTCCGCCCTTTTTCGCC
Organism: Protonibea diacanthus; assembly: GCA_028641955.1. Taxonomy (NCBI): domain Eukaryota; kingdom Metazoa; phylum Chordata; class Actinopteri; family Sciaenidae; genus Protonibea; species Protonibea diacanthus. The sequence goes on along the minus strand of CM053994.1, from coordinate 18,072,870 downwards.
AAAAAATGCGGCCCGAACCGGCCAGAGGACCCCCAACAAATAATATATCAAAACGTGTGTTTTCATCCCGAATCCTATGCTTGTAAATGTGTAAGAAATTCGCGAAAAATTCGCAAATAACTTCGCGAAAAACTGCCAAAAATTTTGTATAGGAATGAATGGAAAACCCCGAAAAAAAAAATATTTCAACAGACATTTTCAAAAATGAACTGCTCTGGCATACTTTCACCGAGAGACTTCATTTAAACTTTAAAATGGAGGTACTCTTGCCTTCTCTTCATTTATTCACGTCACTTATCGACACCTTTTACTGTTTTTAAACTATCGAGGCTCAAAGTTGAGTAGGCTTTTGCTCAAATTTCTGGGTTTATAATGGGTGTGTATTGCGTGGAATGTTTGTGCTAGAGTGGATGACATCATCAGCTAGAGTGAGCAGGAGAGAAAAAAATACGTCAAAAAATAAAACGGAAACTGCTCCTGTGGCCGCAAATTTACTACAGACATAATTTATAGATAGAAACGTAGGAAAATTTGTCTTCTCACGCAGATTCGTCCGCTAAAGCTGTCAGTATTATAGTTTTGGCCAGACACAAAGATTCGCCACCAACACCCATGCACAGCCCCATAGACTCCCATGTTAAAAAGGGGGGGAAATTTCTGGAGGAAAGCAGAAGTATCCTTTCTTTGAATCGATTTTAATAGGTCACATTTCTTCATTTTACACACAAACTGCATATCTAGACGTCCAGGAAGGGCTCAAGATGCCCAAAATTAAGCTGGTTCAATGATTAGAAATACGGTTTGGCCAGAAATCCTTCCTGTTCGAGGCGTGGTCTCAGCATTTTCTCTCTCTCTCTCTGTCTTCCAACTGACATTCAAACAGGTGCAGTAACTGCCCGGCGGCGGCCATTTTAGCAGTTATTGGCAGTTAATTTGAACTTGTCTGTGTAAAATGACAGAGAGGGACAGCAGCGCAGCTAGTGCGTTAGACTTTTAGTGCTGTCATCATTTGTAGCTCTAAATAGTTGATTTAAGGCTCTTCGTTTTATTTTGAAAAGTCCGTGTGGCTTCCTGTGTTGATGTTTCACGGCAGTTGTATTCAGGTTTTAACAGAAGCACACAGCCCATTGGTAAGCTGCAGTTAGCCGAAAATAGCCAGTTGATTATGTATAACTTATGAGTATAATGTGTTGCACTGTTGAGCTATCTTTAAAGCGTGATGTGAGAATAAGAGTGTTATTTAGCGCTCGCAGTTAGCACTCGCGGTTAGCGTGCTAGCTCGTGTTAGCATCGCCGCTAGCTCGCGTTAGCATCGCCGCTAGCATACTTGGTTAACTCCATTAGCTTTCCAGGCTAGCACTTAGCTACTTGTATGTTAATGTTAACTGCTAATGTTGACCAAGATACTGGTTTAGGTTGAGGGTTGCTATGTTTACTGCAATTTATTACTTTAAATTCATAAGAAAACATTTGATAAATATATATTAAAAGAGTTAATGTTTGTTTATGGTAAAAAGATAAAAATATAAGTTACAATTTCATTAATAGAATTACATGTAACCTGTTATATTTGGTTTACTCATTTCAGGTTTATGACCTGTGGTCGCCTGTGGTCATTTGCAATAAAAATAAAAGAAGACCAAGGATAAAACACGAGTTATTGCTTCAGTGTGCTTCCTGTTAAGCCTTTTCGGAGGGCTGAATTTAAAAAAAATCCGAACAGTTTGTGTTTAAATCTGCTGTTGCTATGCCTATGATGTGACATATATCAGTCATCTAATTTGACAGTGAATCCAGCAGGACTGTGTTAAATCACAACATAATTTCTAGCCACTAAAAATTAGACATGCTAATTGCTAACATTAGGCGGCCATTTTAGCAGTTATTGGCACTGAATTTGAACTTGTCTGTGTAAAAAGACAGACAGAGACAGCAGAGCAGCTAGCGTGTCAGCGCTAGCCACTAATTTCTAGCCGATAAAAATTAAAGACATGCTAATTGCTAGCGCGTTAGCACTAGCCACTAACTGACAGACAGTAACAGAGACACAGACAAGCACACGTGCAGAGACAGACAAGACAAACACACCACACACACACACACCTAACAACTTACACAAACTTTGTACTACAGAGTTTTGTAGGACATTACTACTACACTGACCTTCTACAAACCTTTTAGTAAAGACATGCTAATTGCTAACATTTGCAGCTAATCCTAGAATTAGTGGCTAGCGCTAACGCGCTAGCTGCTCATGTGTGTAAATAAACATGTTAAATATTACTATTTGAGGTGTGCTTTTTCAATAAAGACCCCCGGCAACAGTCCACTCGGCACTTCCAAAATTTCCGCGGGAATTTTCTAGTTGTACATAATATTTACTGCATGTAATATAGACTTGTATTTGTCCACACCCAAGTAATAACTGATTGTCTGATGCAATAGAATGCATACTATAGACAACCATTTGCACTTGCAACAGTCCTGCATCCATAATCACTAATAAATAATAATTTTGATTTTTAAATATAAATATAAATATGGATAATTGTTTTATCCTTCTTGTTTTAGTTATGCGCCAGAGAGTGGGCATTTTTAATTATACAGAATTCCATACTGTAGAAGTCATATTTAAAGGCTTTCCTTCTGCTGTATAGCACTGTAATATATGTGTGCTTAGATCCTCTTGACTTTTAGAAACATCTATTTTAATGAGTTTAATGACACAATCTGTGGACCTTTTCATTTGGTACACCTCTGGTGTAGAAAGCTGAAGCAGAAAGTGGACTTGATTTGCTTATTCAGAATTAATATGAGAATAAAAAAGCAGGATGAAGGACTGAGCAAAGCTCCCGCTTTGTGTGAAGACAACCTGACAGAGAGAGAGAGAGAGAAAATACAGTACATCTATGTATTGATGCAGACGTTTGAGTGTCTGACAAATCTAAGCCTAGAGAAAATCACCTTACCTCTGTAGAGCACAGTGCAGGTCAGGCAGACAGTCAGGAACAGCTTCATGTTGGATGCAGTAGCTGTTTGATGTTAATGAGGCAGAAACACTGCGGCTTATATAGAGTGCAACCATAAGCTGTGAATCTGAACACAACTTGATGTCAACTCTGTCATCTGTGGAACGAGTTTAACTGCTGTTTATCTGATCATTAGGTCAGACTTCCTCATGAAGATGAATGAGAGAATGCCAAAAGTTTGCAAAGCTGTCATCAAGGCAAAAGGTGGTTTTATGATTATATTTGCATTCATATATACTCGGTCTGCAGAATGGAAGTAAGTGTTTTCTTCATAAAATATAACCTAGTTTCAGTAAAACCAGTGAATGAAATTGTAAAGTTGTGTTTTTCTACAGTAATCAGTGAGGCTTGTCGCCTTGGACAGCCCAGCAGTGCCACACTTAAAATCACTGGGTGCTACTGCCGACTGGTGGTGTGTAAGCTGTATAGCTACTGACTGACAGACAACTTGCCACACACAACTGCAGATCTCATTTGTAAATAGTTTGCTATAATGGCAAACTTTTTACTCTGTGTGCATGTGTCCAACTTGAAAAGTATTTTCCTCAGGTCACCCTCTGCACTATAATGCAGATGGTAATCCTGCTGAAGTCAACCAGGCAGAGCCGGCCTGTGGCATAGGCAGTATCGGCAAATGTTGAGGGCGCCGTCCATCCAGGGGGCGCCACACAGGGGGGGGAAGAAAAAAAACTAAAAAAAACTTTTCTTAAAACTAGTTGGTGCTATTATTAGTGTTAAACTTTACATTAATGTTAAAGTGCACATCATGAATGTTAATACTTCATAACTTAGCATTCCCATATGCTACATTAGACTGTACTTTACTGCTTATTTGCATTCTGCTAATCAGCAGTTCACTGTAATGATAATAAAATTGAATCTAATCTAATTTGCATATCAGAAATAATTGCATTGTATATGACAGATACAGAATAGGGGAAATCATGCATCTCTACGGTTTTCATTTGTATTATTTCATTTCATTTTACTCTTGGTATCATCTATTTTATGATTAGACTGTAACACCCAGTGGTGTCTCATGCTCCTCTTCTCTCTTCCGATGAGCTGTTGAGATATCTGAATCTGACCTCTGCCAGTCTTGGGTCATCTACAGTTATGTCCACTTCAGCAACATCAAGCAATCCTCCTGTCGCCTCCACATCTTGTTTACAGATTTTATTTTAGTGGGGTAGTAAAATCTTAAACTCTGTGTAGGCTATTTATATTATTATTATTATTTAATTGTTGTACATTACCTATGTTTGTTTTTATTTATTTATTTTGTATTTTTAATTTATTATTTTCTTGTTTACAGTTTTGTTTTGCAAAAATAAAATAAAATGTCAATGACAAAGCTATTCAGTTTCTTGTGTGTCTATATGTAAATTGGCAGTGCTGCGATGCAAGGGGGGCACCTATGGGCTGAAATATGTGCCACCAGAAACTGAATTTGAATCATTTATATTTGAATTTGAATTGCTTAACTTGAATAATTGCATTAAATGAATGAATGACTGAATTTGAATCACATAATTTGAATTTGTAGTATTCAATAATA